>JAQIWH010007790.1:0-10988 GCA_034695005.1 Cryptops parisi | reverse complement strand
AACCATTGGCTGATTCATTTAGCTTCTTCATAATTGTGCCAGCAATTCTGTGCCAGCTAATTTGGGATAGAGTATAGATCTTCTAGGAACACCTTGTAGATTTTGTGTATTCATCACCCCAATTAATTTATTTAAGTTCTCAAGTACATTTCTTGTAGTTTTCAGTAATTTTTTGTTATTTTACTTATTACAGGTTCAATATGGGAAAGGTGTTGCAGGCATTAAGAGAATATGATTTTGCCAGTGACTGTTTGGCAACCGCCATTGATCTGGAAGCTACTAGTCCCATATTACCATTCAGTACCGTGCCTCGAACCTTAGACTGATTTCCGAATCCGGATAAGCTAGATTCCGAAAAATGAGTGAAAAATTATTATTCCTCTTTTATCCTTCTTCCTGTCATACAAAGAGAAGAACCCCTCTCCCCTGTTGCTGATGGTCAGGTTGTATTTACTTATGAACGAAAATTGCTGTTATACTGTATATATATATATATATATATTTTTTTTTGTTTTGTATATAACGATTACCGAGTAATTCAATTTTTTTTTTTTTTATCAAAAATAATCAAAAAATCCTGTATTCGATTAATTCCAATAAGCAAATTATATCGATGTCTATTCACATATCGTTCTAGCCATTGTAGAGAGTATCCTGTTTGATATTTGTGTATATACTTCGGAACTTTTCCCTCAACTTGCAACATTGAGTAAATTGAAAGAAAAAAAAACATCGATTGAAAAATATGTTTATAAAAGTGTCACCTCTGTCAGGAAGGCCCCCTTGGGTATTGGCTATCGTACAGTTTCAATACTGTTTTCAACAACAGGTGAGTTGGAAGTAATTTTGTCGTTCGATTGACGACGAAGTGTTGATATACGAAACGTAATATATGTTTATCAATGCTGAGGTTTTGACTGTTAAGTGTTTACTTTTTTCGATAAATTTATGTCTACACAAGTTGCTGGGAAAGTTCCATTTCGCCGTTGTTTGGATTCAATGTACACAATGTTTATAAAGACAAATCAATGGTACTTAACACGGTGCGTTGACAACATGTGTATAATGTATATAATGAAAAGTAGACTTATTTAAAAATACATGACGTACATTTAAGTATGTGTATGTGACAATAAAAATTGTGGATGCCTGTTGCTCGCATTGCTTATTAAATTAAAGTTGTTTTTTTTGTGTGTGTGTGTGTGCCTTATTATACAATGAGCCCAAATTTTTCCTCAATTGCACGTAGTTACATAACATGATGTTTAAACAAATGATAGGCTTTGCGAGGATGATACGTGCGTCACATGACATTAAATTTACGATTTTCAGTCAGAAGGTCGTGTGCGTTTTCTATTCAGGCTCGATTGGATAGAATGGTAATTACAAGTTGGTACAATACCTTTTTATATATATATAATATTAAGTTAATAATCATGTAACGTAATATTATAACATGGAATAAGGTTTACATGATATATTACCCTGTGTGTGTGATGTATGCGCAGAATTTTTCATGTTCGTGTTTTGTATGCCAAAAAAAAAAGACAGGAGAAAGATGAAACCAAAAACTGTTTCCATGTTATACTATCACCCAGTATAGGCTACAGTACATCTGAAAAGGTATAATTTATTGTAGCGAATTTTTCTTTATGGAAGTTTTTCTTTATAAAATAGTATTTTCTATAAGAAGTTTTCTTTATAGAAAATTATTATGTGTATTGCTGACTGACTGGAAGTTGTACAGGTTGTGTTGAATGTACAGCTACACTGTTGGGTCAGATAACGGGGCTCTGTTATTAGCATATTGTACAGGCTTAGGTACATCTTTGATGTACATCATTTTAATATGAAAGAAGTGTGAAGAATATTAACTGCTAATTTGAAAGCATTAGAACAGTTTTTTGTATATATGTTACTGCCTACTGGCAATATATAGTAGTGGAATCCAGGCTTATGTATGAAATTAGCATTGAAATACTGTAGTTATGTTAAGCAAGAATTTAGATTTAAATCTAGGCCTAAATATTAGTTGTTTTTTTAAAGAGAAAATGTTGTAAACTAACGTTATCTAAACTTTAAAAACTAACCTTAACTAACTTATCTTTAAACTAATGTTAACTTACTTAACTTAGTGTTATACAAGATATGTCTTTCATACTTGAGACTTTGCCCAAAATGGTTAGGTACAGACTACAGTATTCTATAAATTGTCGTTAAACTAATTGAACTAAATCAGCCCTTCAAGTACAACGGTGTTATTTACATTGCATCAATAGGTTCTATGTAAATACGAATAACACTACACAGTATATTAAAAATTCAATTTTACGTATTTTTTAAACAAGATACGTTGCACACAACTTGTGTCAGATAAGATGAAAAATCTGTATTTATGTAGTTTAAAACAGAAGATATTTGGTATACCACCTTGTATTATTAATTGAGGGGTTGGTGTATTGCTTGTAACTTGTATTGCTGTCTGTGGGTTATTTCGCACTTCTTGCACCAATATATTTGCACATATTGTCGATTTGCTCAAACCATGAGTGAGAAAGATAGAATTGCACCTAACACATTTGAAAATGCTTCTAACAATGTAAGTCATTTTTGACAAAAATGTCAATTCCTTCAATTTTAACACAAATGTATTTGAAATTGTTTTGATAGTATGTAATGGAACCAAGATTCATTATAGTGATCTTTTCACTATGATTAGGAAGTAGTTGTTTAATCTGTCTTTAATGTGAATTGTACTAGAACTTACAAAGTGTGATGAAAAGTGTTGGTTGGATAGTGTGCATGCGATTACTGTAAGTTACACGGAACAAAATATAACTTGTATAGCCTACCAAGGGTTACTAGAATTACGGATAAAAGCAAAAACGTCCGGCTTTGGGACAGTAAAATTTATATCCTCTTTTGTACGTAAGGCGGGCGCGTTTTGTCCTACTTGTGTATTTTTAAAAGTAAATAATGAGCAAAACGCTTTCCCAAAAGCAAAAAATTATAGTGTACTGTCGGGAAGTTCTCGACTTTAATCTCCATATAATCTATCCGCGTATTCAACAGTTTTGGTCAGAAACAACAACGCTCAATCTAACTAAACACTATTCTTGTTTGGCTAAATTATTGTGAATAACGAAAATTGTCTTTTAGAACAACAACAACAACAACAACGTCGCTGAAATTTACATATAACTATAAAATTGTATTGATAAATATCGATACTAGATAAAAAATTAAATTTCACTTACAAATTTTCTCTTATCTAAAATGTCCTATTCCAAATTATAAATCTAGCAACCCTAAGCATAACGTACATTTTGTAGACATCATGCACGCGCAGTCGCATCTCTGTAGCACACTTTACTCGAGAGTAGTGAACGTGTGTCATGTCCACGCAATTTAATTTCTTTTCTTTTTTTTGTAATGGAAAACAAGAATTGAAAAAAAAATTCTTGTTCAAGCCTGGGATCGAAGTCGAACCAGGTTTTCGAATTTAATTCTATAAAATTAGTATGTGTCAACACAGTTTGGCAAATTTGCTTCCGTATCTGGAAAGCAGCAGCAGCGAGTATGTAAAGTTAGGTTTTGTAAGAAAAACCTAAATAAACCATTAGCAAGAATTAATGACCAGGGGGGGGGGGTGCTAACATCACATGTTTGCGTTACAATAGTCTTGAACTGTCAATGTTGTGAACCATTGCGAATCCATGCGCGTATACAGGGGGTGGTCATGACCCCCTCCAAAGCTGACGTGGTCATGACCCCCTGACGTAAAAGTATTTGATAAAATTGGAAAATGTTTGACAAGTTTTCCAAATACAATCAAAAATTGAAATTTATTTTTGAAAATTTCTCTATAATGTAAATGATGTAGTTTATATGAAGGCTTATCGATGAAAAGTATTAATTGTGTATCGCTAATATTCCTTTTATGTAGTGTCGGTGTAAGACCCCCTCCAAAACTGGAGGTCTGTCTTGTATACGCACTTGTGCGAATCATTATATGACTGTTATAGAACCAATGTTCAGAAACATTAGTGTCAAATAATTGGGGGGGGAGGGTATGTGATGTTTTTTGTGCAATGAACCTAGGTTAGGCGTTCGTTAAAAAAAACGATGCTGTGGGTGAAGTCAAGTTTGCGTAGAATAGTCAGCTTTATTGGGGTTGGCATTTGTTGTGTTCACAGCATTTGTTCCGTACAAATTTAGACACCTTGCAGAGTCGATAGTGACGATGCCATGATATAATGCAATAAATTTGGGGGAAGTTGATGCACGTCAACTTGCACGAGCTTATCTCGTGAGGCGACGAGATAAGCTATTTTTTTTTGCGATGTGGCTGGCGACAACAAAATGGTGAGACGTTGAGGGGTCAAAGTTTCCAATATGTTCACCTACGAGATGAGCAACTGTCTGAGCTGCGTCACAAGCTCACCCAGATAATCTCATCACTTCCCACTCTGGCAGGCGATTCAAAGCAGCATTCAACTGCCAACATGGAAGAAAATTAAAATTTTTTTCTGGACTTGCCGACATGCATCTTGGGTCTCTGAGAAACTATATGCAATACAATGGTAGCAGGAACAACTTTGCCAAGTAAAGTACCCCAATGGATACGCAATACATCATCGAATGTTTCTAGTGAAGAGTTTGCGTTGGCCAGATGGATACTTTCAAGTGGGGGACAAGACTAGACTAGGCTGGTATTCCACGCAACGTTTCGAACACCGAGACTTGCAGAGGAGATGTCTGTGATTTCATCAACTTGCACGTGTCAGTCGATCCGCAGCGTACCTTCCAACCCAATAACTCCACTCGTGCCATCGTGGAAAGGTGCGAACCACGGGACCGAATGATTATGGGCCGAGGATGGGTTTTTAACTGGATGGTTTCTACAGCCTTGCGTTTTGGCTTTCCTGTGATACTGACGATGTGGTGCATCGGATTGCACTTTAACAGAAAATAATAAAAACTAATAGTCAAACCTTATAAATTTTAAAACACTAGCACTTTATGGGCCGTTTACTTGTCAAAATGATTTGGTCCACTTTTTAAATTTTTCCACATTTTAGTGCCAAAAACACTTGATTGGTGATGAACGAATACCACATTTTTAAAATTGTTCAGAAGAGCCGTTTTTCTGGTGAGAAACTCTTATCTATAGAGTGTCATACTAAGCAACAAGGTGATTTTCTATATTATGCTACCATTTTCTGAAAAATCCGGCAAGTGGTAAAGTAACAAAGTAGAAACAGTACTGAAGGACAGTTTAGTGTAAAAATGTTATTTTTAAAAATTGTGGCTTGTCATTATATGGCTCGGGGCCCTTCATGTATTGTACAATGTTGGTTTGACAAAAACAAAATTCATATATGCCAATGAAAAATGAATTTTGTTGCCTCAATGTTCTCCACTTTTTGTGTTCTAGACTTAATCACTCACTTTGGCCAGTGAACGACTCATTATAAAATATGCAGTTCTGACTCACCCTGTATCAGGGTTGTAGTTAAGAATCCAGGACCTTCTTCCTCGAAATCTTTGTAGATCTTTTTTCCAATATTTTTTATAGAGACATGCAAACGTGCTTATCTCACTGAGATTTGCTTGATTTCATGAAAAGTTTTGAAATTAAACAATTTGAACCAAATTTGCTTTGTTATGCAAAACTTGACATGCAAACGTGCTCATCTCACTGAGATCTGCTTATTATATTTTTAATGCAAAAAAAAAAACAACAACAACAACAACAAAAAACAGCAAATTATAGACTGAGATAGGGCTATTGAACTTTATGCCTGCCCTTGAAAAACGGTTCTTACTACAACACTGTCCTGATAACACGAATAAAAGTTGTACACATACATTTATGAGTTAAGGGTGAAACTGTTCTACAGGGTTATTCGAAAGTCGTGGTGCAAAAGTAAAGTTGGTTTGTTCTTAAATTAACTGACATTTACAAAAGGTCATAACAGGAATGGACACAATTACTGTCCAAGTTTCACATGTACGTCTTACAAATGTCCTATTATAGCAAATCCTCGGTTTATCAATGCCAAGGCATTGGAGATGCATCGTTTCAATATACAGTTGCTGATGTTTTCAAGCTTTTATGTGCACTGACAAGTTATAAAGTCTTTGCTTCCCTGACCTGTGGTGGTTTATTATATAGTATCTCACCTTCCGTATTAGCGGAGTATGCATGTAATTATAGACATGTATTGCTCCTTACATAACTGATATCTGTCTTCAAGTTTTTATATCTCTAAGTTATATCTATATGGACAACTTGTAGGACATCTAAATCTAAAGAATAATGAATATATGACATGTTGCGTTCGCCATATTGTTTTTTAATTAACAACATATAACCAGTGACACTCGATAGACTAAGATGAATCCATAGACACTCCATTCATCAAAAACTCATCGAGTCGTTTAGCCTATAGGAGGGTCTAAAGAACAGTTAATATATGGCATGTAACGACTACCATATTGTTTTTTTTTATTGACTACATACAGTTAGTGTCACTCGAGAGACTAAGACGAATCCTTAGACACTTTATTCATCAAAATCCATCGAGTCTAGGAGGGTACCAAGCAGATTGAAATTATGACATGTAGCATCCTTTATAATGAATGACACGTAGCGTCCGTCATATTGGTTTTTCATTAACAGCATATCTATCGAATGACACTTGATAGATTAAGATGAATCCACTGATACCCAATTCATCAAAATTTATGGGGTCGCTCAACTTATAGGAGGATCTAAAGAACAATTGGTATATGGCATGTAGCAACCGCCATGCTAGTTTTTAGTGGACGGCATATACCCAGTGTCACTCGAGAGACTAAGACAAATCCACAGACATTTTATTCATCAAAATCCATCGAGCCGTTTGGTCTAAAGAAAGAATAAATATTACATACATTTAAACTTACATACGTACGTAAGTTGTTCGTTTTTATGTTCAGTTGTACGTACATACAACTGAAAAACATAACCCTTCTTCTTCGCGGTCGAAGTTGAGTAAAAAGTACTATTTCTAAAATTTGGTGAATTTCAGATGAAATTTAGAGGTTTGCTACCATAGTTGAAAACATTGGTTTGACACATAGGAAGGGGAAAAAACAAAAGTTTTATTTTGAATAAAATCACCAGCGTATTTTGTTCCAGTATTCCGAAAAGTGATATTTTTAAAATTTGGCCCATTCAATGTATATATGGTCTATAAACGTGTGTAGTATAGGTCTACTGCTGTATTAACGTTGCTGGGAAGAAACGATAACGACCTTGCGGATATGAAGACATCTGGTTTGGACCGTTAAAGGAGCTAGTTAAAAAACAAATTTTTCAACACTTATTATGTCAGCATTAATTTAGTGTAGGCAGTATTAAGTACATAGGTGATGGATGATGATAAAGCATTATCATCGATGATAGAGGTCGTGGTTAAAAAGAGTGCACTTAAAACAACTACAGTAGAAGTAAAGTCATTGGATTGTTTTTCGTTTTTATTTGGTTTCGTAGAAACTCAGATAAATTACAATTAGTTTTGTTTATTGTTAAACTAATAACTGTTTAACAACTCACTAAAATATCATCTACAACTACTGCACGTATCAGTGATTACAGTAAGGCCTAACAACCTAAACTAATATGGCCTTATTTCATCAAACATGTAATTACTATAAATATTTATCCAGATGAGAGTATGTATGTCATTAGTCATATTTGTATGTCAGTGATTGACATACAAATAGTAAACAATTAGTTCATTGTTGTATGTCCATAGTAATACAACAATGAACTGCATAACGTAAGGCAAATTTAAATTACAACAATGAACTGTATAAACATAAGCTGTAACTAAATGAGATAGTAAACTAAAAATTTTAGAAGACTATAAACACAAAGTTTGCCTCTAGACACCCTGTGGTTACCATACCAACCACGGGGGAGTTTATTTCTAGAATTTTAAAATTTTTCATAAATTATTGAAAATTTTGCACCATTTTATCGAACATTTTACTTATTTTTAAGCCATTTTCGAAAACCTTTTCATTTTTAACAGTTCATAATTTGAACAGGATGTTGTTAGATTAGGAAACTGGTAAACTAGCCTTCTAAACAAAATTTGAGTCTGTCCAAATTTGAACTCCCCATCATCGTCATTGATGCATTTATTGTGATTAAAAAAATATTTACTAGGATGTCTTATGTTGATGTCATGATTCTTAATTAACTTAATTACAACTGTTTAATTGCTCGTTAAAATCGTGATTTTCAAAGTCGTTCAATCGTGCTGCTGGCGAAGTGAAAACTCGCACAGTGGGATGTCTTTAACAACAACAACAACAACACAGGCTGTTTCATATACGTTGTGTCGTAAACATCTCTGTGTATCGGAAGGTTAGGTTGGCACACATTCTTCACACGTCGATGACGTCATTCACGGAATACTTAGGCAAGAAAATAGCGATAAGGAATTTTGAATGACAGCTTTGAAAGGAAGTGTAGAGTAGGCGACCTTGTCGTTGCTGCTGTCCTCGTGACCCTCACATACATAGTCGGTCGGATAAACTTTTGTACACTGATGTAGTAGGAAGTATGTGTATTTATTTTTTCTTTGGCTCTATGCCATCTTGGCCATTGTAGTAACTTCATTTATGAACAACGACAAAAAAAAAATAGTGAAGGTGTCGCTCTTTCAGTCTAATAAGCTTATCCGTCGTAAAATAAAAATGTAGTGTTGAGTATCGATTTTCGATATGAATAAGAAAATTCCTAAAATCGAAAACCCATTTTTTATTGTAAAAAATTGATAATGCGTTTCAAAGTACAGTACAATAGTCAGGATATCGTTCTTTGTTTCAAGGCTGTCTTTCTATAAGTTCATACTGTAACGTCTTTTAGTGACGTACTACTGTTGGCAAGGGTGCCAAGGGTTTGCTTTACTATATGAAATTCGTTTTGTTTTTGTTAAGGCTGCTCATGGCTAGATTTGCCTCACACACGTAAATTTTTGGTGTGGCAATTTGAGCGAATTTGTGGATAATTGTGACATCAAGTTTCAGCTTCTTATCTGGTTGACAAGAAATGGACGTCACAACTGTCCACAAATTGTTATTGACACACCAAAAATTGCGTGTGACAAGGACTGTTATGAAAGTGAAAAGAGTTGATTAATATCTAAATTAAAACTGCCCCAAATAACTTGATACAGTATGTCATGAAATATCGAGTTCCATTGTACAAATATCGGGTTAGTAGTTTATCGTATTTCAAATTACATTTTCATGAAATAACTGTTTCATATTTTAGGGTGATATACTGTATACCCATTATCCAAAAGAACAAAAAATAGCAGGGCGTTATTAAATAAATTATATCTTTTTGTAAAATACACGGGGTCCCAAAAGTCGTCATAGAAAGAGAAATTAGCACTTTTTGAACAATGTAACTGTGTATTACTTATCGGTACCTAGAATGCATATTAGCTAAGTATGGAAAATTTTGGAGCACCCTGTATTGATTAGAATTTTCTTTAAATAAATTGAGGGCCTGGTGTAAAGGGGTGTTAAGTAACATTCTTACAATTTCGAGGAAAACTCGTTTTAAGATCTGAACCTGCCTCGCAGTCTATGGACTATTTCAAACTTCGGTACTTTTCGGTTAGAGCGGGTGCAACTGTTTGCTTGTACATACTTGGTTTATTTTGCAGGCGAGGTTAGGGAAACAAAACGAAATCATACATTTTATATGTTTCTTTGTTTTTCCTAACCTAACTTGCACAATAAACCCATAACCAAGTACAAGCAAATAGTAACATCCCTAGCACCCGCTCTAACCGGAAAGTACCCAAACTTCTTCTTGCACAAATATCTTTGCACACATTGTTGTTTTGCTCAAAATTATTGTTTTGCTCAATTTAGAAAGTAGAATTGCACATTCGAAAATGTTTTAGGACACTTTTGAGAAAAAATGTTTCTTAACGTCTTTTCACATCAGGCTTTTCAATTATTATTATGATTTGCAACAATAATCCTGATAAGGTTATTTAAGAAAAATCCCCAAAAGCTAAAGGTCATGATTAGATCTATTTTCAACTTATGTTTTTGAAGATATCTTAATCCAAGGTCGAATTCGGATAAATCAGTGTTGACAAACACCTACTGTTGACAAACAAGTTTGATTTCGACAATTTGATTTGAGGACGTGAAAAAAAAATCCACATTTTTTCGACTTATTGCGAAAACTAGCCGACCATTTTAAGTACATTGGTCACCATTTGATGGTTCACTGTCACGTGACTGGTTTTTTTTGGCGTTACGAAATGCACAATTGTAATAATGAACGTTTCCATTTTGTTTTTCTTTTTTTGGACAATAAAAATTAATTCATCGGTCTCCAAAACAATATAGACTGAAGAAAACAAACTTTAGTACTTGTGTATTAACCTACAGCTACCTGTATGAAGGTACTACATGTGCATAGTTCAGGTTAGTTAAAACAAAGATGTATTCATTTCATGATTACGATGATATATGTTATTCTTAAAAACCTGGATCTATATCCATAGACACCAGTTCAGGTTAAAACAAGTACAATGCATTAAAAATATGCTTTTTAAGCGTACTCTTTATATGCTGTCATGTACAGATATACTGTGTGTACATACATAATGCAAAAAAATTCATTTTTGATTTCTCCATGTTTCGATTTATGCGAATTAAAATGTACGCAATTTTTTTTAAGTAATTCGGTATTCAATTAATCCGTAGGTCTATTTTGTGTAATTTTCACTTTTGATTCTGCACTTTTCGATTAATGCGAACTTCGTGCGAATTTCGATTTATTTTATTAATTATTTTTTTATTGCGAATTTAAATCTTTGATTATTTTTTTTTAAAAATTTGATTTATATGAGTTTCAAGTAATTCCATTTTTGATTTCTGCAATTTTCGATTTATTTATT
>JAQIWH010007789.1:0-10989 GCA_034695005.1 Cryptops parisi | reverse complement strand
TATACATATACAGTATTATTAAACACAAATATCCAGAACATTTCGGTCTATCTGTCTATGTAGAACGCTTTAAATCCACGGGGATTCACTATGACAAACGAACAAGCGAGGGTAACAATGAACTACGTGATGAAGAATTAATAATAAAAGATTCCTGTCATTATTGGCGGATTTATTTCTGGTACAGTGGTGCGTTGATTATTCGTACGTCGGTTATGCTAACGACCGGTTATCCGAACATCGAGTAGATGTGCAGGAATCCCACTTTAATTTGTGCAAGTTGTATACTGTACATTGGAGTGAATGGTGTTCTGATATTTATTTCACTTTCCTGCGAATAAATAAAATGCTAAAGTGGAAACGAGCAGTATTATCCATGAAAGACAATAACTGAAAAGCCAAAAAAAAACGTCATGCTTTTGTATAAATTTTGGAAAAAACATATGTAATATACGAGTAATAAAATATAAACGTACAATATACTGTATTCGTAAACATAGAAAATATTTTTTTTCATTTTCATAAATGCACATAAACTATTAATGTCCAATTATGCGAAAAAATCGGTTTTATCCTATAGTCCCTAATTAATTCGGATAATCGAGGGATAATTCCTATAACATGCACCGCCTAATTGAGTATCAAGTACCTTATGTACCAAGTGCAAGTACCTTATGTATGCCAATTAACCGGAATACTCTGTTTAGTCATCCGATTTACTGCGAGTTTCTCTTCTTCAATTCTAATGAATTATTTTTGTACTATACACACAATTTATAATATATGTAAATAATTGTCATTTCGTATCACAACTTGATACTATCGATAGCTATTCCAGAAAACAACGCGTATGCTTATAATTAGTTAATCCGTACGGTTTCCACAGAACTTAAACGAAACGAGTTTCAAAGTTCTTTTTTTCACGGTCAATTTTGTTGGTATCTTTGACTTACATAACAACGAATACAAATGGTATTTTACTTACTAATGAAAAAGGATTTCTGTACAATTAATTTAGAGAGCGATTAACATCGCCTGTTAAAATGTGGTTACGCCTATATCATTAAGATAGCCTCCGTCTTCTTCTTCTTCGAGGCCCATCAGGCCTCGACTAGGTTAGGTTACAATTAATAAGCTACTCGATGACAAACACGTTCAACGTGCAAAAACATGGCTCCGAGAAAAGAAATTGAAAAGTAAATCAACCTTTAGTCCGTACAGATAGAAAAAAATTATAAATGTAAAAAAAAAAAAATTGTCATTAATTTTCTACAAAACTTGCTGCCAACGGAATGTTAGAGTAACTTAAATCATCTGCATCTAATTAATTTCTTTATAGGACCGTTCTAAAACTAACAGACGATCTCTCTTATCGCGTGTTTTCACCATGAATAACAATGTAAACAAAATGATGTCATGTCTGTTTTAAATACCCTGTTTTGTCTATTATAAAACCAAACGTTTAAAATCTTAAGACTATACTATACTCAACAACGGAGTTACAAACCTCACACTTGAAACAGACAACTGTGGCTTTAAGAATTATTCAACCAACACATCCATCTACACCTACATCATCTAACCTGTAAGCTCTATTTTAACCCAACTTTCATAATTACAGAGCTTCAATGTTGATGTAACAATTTTAATTACAAAAGTTACTGAAACTTACAACCAATGCAAACATCTACGAGGACACCATTAATAAATTATAGAACATTACTGAACACTAATTAAACTTAATGCACTACAAAAAAAGTTATTTGTTGTTCAGTAAAGTTTTAAGGCATTTGAGTACATTTCAACACAATTCAGTTAACTGTTTTATAACACGATGTGTTTCATTACTAGGAACTTACTACTACATTTCCTAAATTTCGATAAATTTTAACAAATGTTTAGTATACTTTTCAACAAATTTTCAGTAACATTACAATATAGATTTTTATGATATTTCAATGTTTTAAGACATCTCAGAAAAATTGTAAGACATTTCAGCATACACTAAAAAACTCGATTATGCGAATAGCGATTATCCGAAATTCCGGTTTATCCAAATCAGGTAAAATGTAGTTCAATTTTTATATTCTATTTCAATATAAAAATCGATACATTATCGAAATCATTGTCATATGTCATATTGATTGCTATGGATGATTTATCAAGCAAATGGTTTTAAGTTAATTCTCTACATACTTATTCATTAAATATTCACCTTATACTCTTTATATTAGCTTCACTTGTGAGTTAGTCTTTTTTGTGAGTTTCTACATACAAAAACAAGATGACTCGATGAATTTGTCTTAATCTATCGAGTGATACTGGTTATATGGCGTCAATGAAAAACCAAAATGGCGGAAGTTAATTTCCCAATATCCATTATATTTTAGACCCTCTTACAGGCTAAATCACTCGATGGATTTTGATGAATGAGGTATCTATGGATCTGTTTTAGTCTCACGAGTATCACTGCCTATATGCTGCTAATTAAAAACCGATATAGCGGACGATATATACCAGTAAATAAAGACTATGCTTAAAAAGCATTTTTAATGTACAGTACTTGTTTTCACTTGCATAACGTTGTTAGCTTTTCTATAAACCAAACCGGGCAAAATTGAAATTCCGAATTATCCAAAATTTCGTTTATCCGAAATGGGCGGTCCCATCTCATTCGGATAATCAAGTTTGTGGTGTATAAGTTTAAGTTTGGTAATTTAAGAGAGTGTTCAGAACGTTTCATTAAACATTCACAGCAAACAGTGTTTGATTCATCTAATGTTGTGCAATTAGTGACAATAAACACTCAATTTGAACTTGCAACTAAAAATTACAACAATAAAAAAAAACGGGCAATGTGACCCTCTGTAAATGGAGTGGAATGTTGCCAACTAGGGCGGGCGTGGAGTCTAATTTATAGATTATTGTTCAGATCCTGCTTCCGATGGTGAAGAAAACCTTTACTGATAAATAGTTTCGCTTTACACCTCCGATTTCTGTATCACCATCGAATAATACAACCAGTCTTCAAGCTGCATTCATTATACACCAACGTTAAAGATGACAAATCAAGACGAGATAAACGCCATAAAATTCAAGATTTATATAAAATGGTAACTTTGCCAACAAAGTTCGGTCATCACTATGACACTGTTTCGGTATAGTCAAGTACATTACACAAAAAATTCAAACAGCAAGAATAACTTGGTTAATTGAGCTATCTCTTTTAATTTCCTGTTTGTTCTAAGTTTTCAAACACATCTAGAAATATGAGATTTCAGCGTCAAAACACGGATTTTTCTGACGAAGGTCAAGATCCTAGAGTCAACCATTTTTTATTTAAAGAAAAAAACAAACAACATTAAAAAAATGTGGTTGTATCATAATAAAAATAACCACATACCAGACAAAAAAAATCCTTTGAAATAATAAAAATCACAAAAATGCGAACGGATCATCATTAAAGTCATGCTAACTCCTATTAACACTCCTTATTATCACAAATCCTCGAGACACGTATCGTTTTGGAGCGTTACTGCGATTCCTGAATGCGTGTGAAAAATAAAGTTTTAAAAAATAAAATACAATATTAAATAAGAAATAAACAAACACGCTTGGTTTAAATGGCTGACCACACCTAATTCTAGATGAACTACAAGCCTCAAGTGCCACTATAGCTAGGTCACTATTTTAGAAACTACAAGAATTTTAGTAATATAGATGGTATTTTCTCACCGAAATATAATATCGCCAAGTTATACTTGAAGTTTGCGACACACGTCATCACTTGAAATGGTTTATGCTTCACACGTGCACCACATGGTTTGCTGAATTTCAACTTTTTACTCACCTAATTAACATTTAAAAAAATAAATATTTAAAATGAAAAAGACTTTGGTCCCCATCTTCACGACCGGATCGTGTTTCTTCCATGATGGTTTTTTTTCTCTGTATATTACTTTTATTTATTTATTTTTTTCATTATCAAACGAGTGAACAACAACCACAAAAATCAGTGTGTCAACAACAGGTGAAATCAAAATGTCATTAAGTCCTTTTTTGAAGTTCAACTATTACAAGTAAAAAAAAACAAACTGTAAACACCAAAATATTCACCTGCCATTACGACGCTGTTGCGCTTTTGTTAATGAACTATCCTACTGAGAATATTAACAACTACAAAAAAATAAACTGATTTAAATTAGAATATAAACTCTTTTGCTTATAAAAAACTAGATATTTCATAAGTAAGAAATTATAACAATGATAAAAAGAAAGTGAAATTTTTGGAGCTTCAAAATTAAGATAACCACAAAATGAAGTTAAAAGTTAACATACAAACATTTAAACTAAAATACTTGTAAATACTGTTTGAAAATTGAAATATAATATAAATACAAATTAAATAACCTAAAATAGTTATTTTCATGTCTCTGTCAAAAAATAATGTCTATGTGCGCATGATGCAAAAACGAAAACACCGATCTTCATGAAACTTGACGTCTTATGCCTGGTCTACACGTAACGTTTTACCTTCAGTCCAGCATGAAGAGATTGATTTATTTCATACTTGCCGTCCACACGTAACGTTTTGTCTGTGCAGTCTGACCGAACTGACGACAAAAGGTTACGTGTGGACCAGGCTTTAGTTGGAATGGACTACGCCCTAGAGGTGGGTTATAGGCTAAAAGTCATGTTACCATCTTTATATATATAATTCTCTAAGGTAGACCCCCACCTTCTAAATCCACGCAGGATCGCTAGCTAGCGTATGTTACGCGGCAGGTCAATCATCTAGTATTTATTAAAAGCTGTCCTTTGTACACCCCTCCCAAATTCGTGATTTTTGTGTTGTTTTTTTAACTACGATTTTTACTAATTGAGTAACCAAAACTCAATTAAAATTGAGTTAGTGACTCAATTCTCTTAGCTGACTACAGGTTAATGGCTGACTTTTAGTGCACTTATCCAGCATACCCTCCAAACAGACCACATCTCTATTTCCTGGTAGCAATTCATAATGTATAATAAATGCGTATTTATCCGAGCCTAGTTATTACAAGTGTATAGTAATCAATTATCGCATATATTAAAAGCCAATGAGACTTGACTGGCAACGTTGTTCAATTAGGTTTGGCCTTACAAGCGTTAGTCTAGTTTTCATTCATGAGTTACGCCATCATAACTACTACTCCACTCAATAATGATTACAGTGTAACTTGCAATCGATAAGCTGTTCATTAAACTCTGTCGATTTTTGTTTATTTTTTTTTTTTTGAAAAACGCTAACAAAAAACTTCTTTGATGTAAACAAATTAATGATCGGGAATATTGTTTATTGATTTCCCAAGCCCTTGTAATAATTTTCAAATTGCGCCGAGCGGCAAATTAGGTTGTTGCAATCAACAAAACAACAACAAAAAATCAAAACAACAAAAAATCTTAATGAATGAGTGAGAAACTGATAACGTTGATTAATACCAAATTCAGAAACATCGGCTTTCTACCAATCGCCAAACGGTGAAAGATAAGCAGATAAATATATGACATAGAATCCAAACGACATGTTGATAAAGAAACACTGCTTTACACGAGACCTTCCCGTTCCAATAAGAAGAAAAATTTGAACCCAGAATTAGTTGGTCTTGTTCAAACATGGTCATCTCTATGCAGAACACGAATTATAGCGGCCGCCGTCAGGTACGAAAATCGCCCAACAACCCAAGAGACGCCATGTTTCCAAGTCGTCTTTCATTGGTTTTCGAGTCATTTGCGATGCTTAAATGACTTAATCAACAAATAAGTGTAGGATTAGCATGAACGTTAGGCTTCTGTTCATGACGAGCCTTGCGACAAGGTTAAAGAACCATCACCTTATGGGAAAAAAAACAAACAGAAAATACCATTGACAACACCAGTTAATGCGATGAACATGTGAACACAGACATGCGACTTTATGTTGCATTCTAACCTAAAATCGGATATTACAAAATTCTATAACTTTACCTAATTAAATATATTGTATTAATAAGCACCCAAATCTATCGACATGGAACGCTTGGAATCCAAAGGGATTCACCCTAACAACGTGAGTGTGAACAGTGAGATTAAATTAAATTATGAGCTGTCAAAGTACCGACAACAACAGAATGTAAACAGTAATATCATAGACTAAAGAGTAACACTTTACTTTGTTACTCTTTAATCTATGGTAATATCAGCTTAAATAACAATGATCTGTCCATCATTTTTGACGAGTTCATTTTCTAATAAAAATACAAGGCTTTTTTGTTCAGTAGTGACGAATCAGCAAATCTTACATTTCACGTTTCGGCCAGATGCTAAGGGCTTTTGTTAGAAGTAACTAAGACATACATAAAAAATAGTTACGAAATCGTCGATTTTTTTGCTCTCTAACTTTGATATAGAAAAATATCTTCTTTTCTCCCTTTTTATTTCTATTTATTTTACTCTTCATAGAAGCCCTTGGAAGGTGAGCGCAATGCTGAGGTGCAGAAAACAAGTGATTATTAGTTTCGCTAAGTGAGCCTATTATTTGTTCTTACTTCACGTTATTTCTGAAATAAATTGTGTCTTTGAATATTAACGTGTATTAGAATGTCCCATTTTTTTTAAATAAAAAAGTGAACTCTTAAAAAACTTTACCTCCTATTCCGGTTTTTTCATCCCCTTAACTGGATTTTTGGAAAATGGTCAAATACGTGATTCTTTATTTTTAAAGAAGAATCGAAATACCAATTTTTACGTGTGTAACATCTTCGATTTTTGAAATATAAATATTCTCTAAAAAAGAAGTTCATCCCCCTTATACATCCCCCTTAACCGAATTTCCGAAAAATGGTGAAACACGTGTTTCTTAATTTTTACAGAAGAATCTCAGTAACAATTTTCACGTGTGTAACATTTTCGGTTTTTGAGATATAAATAATTTCCGTATTCCTCTTTTTCATCCCCTTGGGCACGGAATTTTTAAACTTTTTTCCTAAGTGGGTGCTTACGTCATGAAAACAATGCACCTTCCAAATTTCACGTTTCTTGGTTAAACGGTTTGAGCTGTGCGTTTATGAGTCAAATCAGTCAAATTTCTTTTAGTTGGCTACTCTGGCAACTTTCTTAGAGATTATCATAAACGTCTGTAGATATCAATATACGTTCAATCCCTAGATCATTCACTCACAAGTCAAGCTAATATAAAGCTCATTATATTAGCTTGAGCGTATTGTATTAAAGCGTATTACCTTACATTCGCGAGCCACAAACCATTGCCATTGTCAAATTTGTCCCAAAGTTCAATTCTAAAATTGACAACAAACAGTCTACAGTATGTTGGATTTTTTAAGTGGTATTGAACTAAATAAGTACGGTATACAAAATTTCTTGAAATACTTGTGGGCCTGCCCGTACAAGCAGACACATAGATAACAAACTACAAACAATTTGGATTCCTTGTTTATTTATAAGTATGTTTACTTTTTTGGTCGAATTTAAACAAGCCTTGTATGTTCATTTAGTTATAGAAATTCCAATTATGAATCCGGCTATTCGAATAACATCACTGAAAAAATTTATAACTTGATGGGTTTCGTTCCGCTCATTCTTCAAAATTACCATAATTCAAAAAAAAAGAAAATATTTACAAAAATAAAAAGGAAAGTTCAAATTTTATCCGGACTTTATTAAACAACAACAAAAATTTTTTTTTTCTTACGTCACAAAAATGCGGTTAAAATTTGAACCGATTTCAAGTCCATCGCATTTATTCTTAAGGCCGTTTCACAATTAACTTTCGCGTGCGTATATGTTGACGTATCAAACTTTTTCTTTATTTCACAATTATTTTTTTTTTAAAAATCAGATTTTTCTTTTTTTTTAAAAATGATGTAAAAATGTGCTGATGTAAAGGGTGACATCAGCTAAATAACGTTACCTAAATGATGCGAATGGATCGGCATTTTTATATTGAAACGTTACTTTCGTGACAAGATGTTGGGTTTTAATCATGCATCCCAACATTCATCTCCTACTATATTAAATTTAACCTTCATAAAAAAATTACCTGCCACACCACTTTAATTATCCTTTGCTGTCAACGTAAGGTGAAGAAAGCAGAGCCTCTCCTTTCTTTCAAACTCTTTTTTCTTCTTTCAGTCTCTTCCTCCTTTCTAATCGTTTAATCAACTCGTTCAACTCGACTATTGTCTAACATCATAATTGCCTATAAGGCGTGAAATAATTTTTTCTTCGTCTAAATACCACTTGTTGGGCTGCGACACTCCATTGTAATGTACTAGTAGTGTTGTCAGATTGCCATTCAATGTGTTGTCAACTTTCATCAACGTGTTTCGCTGCCACCACATCTTCATCGGTGATAATAATAACAACAATAATAATGACGGTGATGACCACACGGTCGTATTTTTTTTTAATGAAATATCTTAATGCAGTTTGAAGTGCACTTTTCCCCATTCGACCTACTTCTTTACATTTCAAAACATGGCAATTAAAATGAAAAAAAAAAAAAACTCCAGGGAGAAAATGTTTTAAGCTCTAGTACTTAGTCCCGTAAATAATAGATACGGTTACATCCTAAAAATTAATTTTTAATATTTAACATTTTTAACAGTTTTTTTTTTTTTTTTTGGAATACAGATTCATCATAGCTGTAAAAACAAAGTTACTACATACTTAAATTTCCGACTAAATTTTTGCCTGTACGGTACACAAAAATTTCTTAATGTAATGTGAATGTTACATCAACATTTGGATATTACACAAGTTGATTGACTCTTTTTTTTTCGGTTATTGGCGTTGGTTGAAGTTTCAACTTTTGAGAAGCCCACATAAGTTGTCCAAGCAAGGAATTAAGTCATGCGATCCTTTGAGGCTTATTAATTGACATCACATAAGAGCAAGACACTGGAAACTGGTAGGATTTTAAAATTGATGTGACATGACGATAAACAGTAGCAACAACAACAAAACTTGTAATTTGAATACACATGTAAAGTTTGTTACTTATCATAAAAAAACAAAACCTGACAACCTTCGGTGAACCGTTGATATTTGCAACTGTATTGACGAGTTCGCTTATTGGCAATAAAACAATTGTGAATTTCTTCTATTGTCCTTCACAATTTTAACTACTGTACTTAATTAAATTAACGAACTATTGTATAAACATAACCATGGAGTTATAAGTTAGAGTTTTAATTCTTTAATTAATTATTTTAATTCTTTCTTGAAACGTACATTGCGATTTGCGACCTTTTCAAAACTCCCTTTGTAAAAAGAAAAACAAAAACAATAAATTCACTCCAAAAAAATATATTCGAATTTAAAATCGTGAAGAAACTTTTGCGCCACCCTGTACGAAGCCTTGTTGCAAAGCTTCAGAAACTCTCCATAGATAAACTAAGTATTGATCTTTAACATAATAACATGAGCGATTATAAAGCTTATCATACATAACACATGATTCAACGAATTTATTAATTTACTTGATACGTTTATCATGTTTTAGAATGATTGTTAACATGATCATAAATTATCATCATTGTCACTGCTTAGAAATCTATATTACTAAAATTGTTGTGTGACGGATGTGACGTCAATATCGATGTCAAACCCGATACAATCGAGTACATACTTTGGTCTTTGTTACCCTACTTTTTATGCATCCTAGATTTGACCATGAATGAAACTGGACTGAAGAATAAAGAATAATCAATAACCCCTCTGGGGTTAGACCAGTGATCAGTGACCCGCCCCTGCTGGTTACAGTCTCTGTGTCATCACACTAATATTAACTAAAAATTTCACTCTAGTGGAATTCAGTTATTATAATCACGGATAACGTTATCAGTCGGCTATTGTCATCATTATCAGTCGGTTACTGTTTATTGTTATATATCCATTGTTTAATGTTATCAGCCGGCTATTGTTATCAAAAATCACTAAAAATATTAGTCCCAAAGTGATCTCATTAACTGGTCTCCACTGTATATGCTATCAACCTTTATAACTAAAAATAACTTCGTCGTTTTCATGAGTGCCCGGATAGCTCAGTCGGTAGAGCATTAGGCTTTTAACCTAAGGGTCCAGGGTTCGAGTCCCTGTTCGGGCGCAAATTTTTTTTTTTTTTTCTAAATTCCCACCCTCCGAGATCATTATGCACAGAAAATTACATATTTAGAATAAAATTTTTTTTTGATGATTTTATTTTACCATATATACAGTGGATTCCGGTCAATTTGGACACATCGTGAATTGATGATTTCGGTTTGGTGAAGCGGCTGCCCCAATTATGCAGAACGGAAAATGTATAGAGTACACCGCTTTATATATCCCTGTGTCCCAAATAAACGGTGTTTCCAATTAAAAAAGTGGTCTAATTAACCGGAAACGACTTATTTTTATTTCAGTAAGACGTGTGCGTCAAGTCCCTATCTTTCTTAACTTAAAAAAAAGAGATTAGACGTTTTAACTTGCCTTTTTGATTTTAACTAGCTTATTTCTTTGCGTTGTTGTGGTACTGACTTCCTGATGTAATTTTTCATTTTTATCTCAAGATTTTTCTTATTTTTCGACCAGGGCTGTTTATCCAAGAAATTAAGTATCAGCGCTATCTCTCTACTTTAACTTTTTGGTTTACAAGTAGTAGCTTTCAAGAACATTTTGCATTTTACCGTACATTAAATAATTCAATAACAATTTCACACACTCTATAAAAAAAAATTTTGATACACTTTCTATAGTATAATAAAATATTTTAAATTTAGTTTCGATAATGGACTTAAACGATAACCCACCTGATTTACAAAGTTCACTCAATTTACCGCAGCGCATATTTTCTCTATTAATTTTGAGCCCTTTTTCTTTCGGCCCATAATTTACTAGTAGTTCTGTGAACAGCAGACCTCACTCTAAACCTAAACCTAAACCTGGGATCGTGTTTTTTATCTCATTTGA
>JAQIWH010007788.1:0-10990 GCA_034695005.1 Cryptops parisi | reverse complement strand
AGTGTTATTTTTGCAACATGCTTTGTTCCGATTTACCTTTATAAGTTCTTAATTAATAAATAAATAAAAAATATCGTATAATATGAAACTAGTTAGAGATAGAGATAGATTTATAACTTGAAAACTCATTCTTTTCTTACTGAACTTGTGAATAATCAGTAACGTTGTATTTGGAATCAGCTATAATACAATATTAGTAATTTTTTTGTTTCATTGATTTTTTTTACAGTGACAACAACAACACGTTCAGCTTGTAATATAATCGAGTACCCAAATACCCATACTCGATGATAGTCATTTTCAGCGATAGCCATTCGGCGCTGCGTCTAGTACGACCTCGATTGAAGAGCCGTCTGCAGAGCTTGTGTGAAAGAGAAGAGTGTAGCTCATTCGCTTCATCCTCATCCGGAGCAAACGGGAGGTTGGCATCCTCCTCCAACTCCACCCACACACCTCCTCGTTCATGGCCCCTCGTTTACCTCGCCGTTTCCACAAGGCTTGTCGAAAGGGGCTGTTGCTTGCCCTCTCTTGAACTTGGACCCCCCCTTGTCTTTTTACTGGCCTCATCTCGTCGCAACCACTGCCATCGACGGTTTTTGGTCATCTCGAGTGTTGGAGACTCGCAGTAGTAAGCAGCTAGTACTTGAACCGCCCACGCACTTCTTGTATCCCCCTCCCCCTCAACTTGTGCCACATCATCCCGAACGGGAAGACAAGAGCTGTCGTCGCCGCTGATGTGACGGTGGTTTGTCGCGGCCATGGTGGGCGTCGTTGATCCGTTGCCGACCCGTTGGCTGCTCGCTTTTCTACTCCAACTCACCGTTCCGGGTAAGTTACCCTTCAACTTATTTTTTATATACCCCTCTCCCCTTTTTTTTTACTTTTTACTTTTATCTGGTTCCGCTTATATCACCCGATTCATTTTCACCACCAGCACCACCACTATCATCACCGCAATGTGGTTTTTCCTTTTGAAAAATTGCTTTTCGGTTCCAAAGGGATTTTTGAAAGGTTTTGTTTTTGAAAGGGTTTGTCGGTGACAGTTTAATGTTGGGTGAAGAAGGAAAGTGATGACGGGGTGTTAGTTTTGTTGTTGTAACTGCTGTGAAGCGGTGAGAACTGATGAGGTTTTTTTGAGGGATATATATATTTTTTTACAGGAGTTTTTTGTTGTTATTGTTAAAGGTTAGGGGCTGGGGTGACGTGAGAATGCCTTGTATATGATTGATGTTGGACGTGGCTACTGAAGTGTCTGTAAGTTGCTGGCGAAGCAGAAACTGAATTTAAGAGCTGAAAATGTAACTTTCATGATACAGGATTTTTATGGGATCCAAGAAAATGAAATACTTGTAGGCCTAATCGAACGTAAAACCAACTGGACTTTCCTGTAGAACATTAACTAAAAATTTGGGGAAAAATGGTTTATTGTTGAATTTACCGTCCGACTGGGGACAAAAAAAAACATAACAAGACAAACATAAAAACATACAAAGTAATGAATTGAAAATATAAGGTAAAATTAACAAATAATAAATTTAGTAAACGTGATGACTTAAGGAACATACTGACATGCTGTAGGATGAATTAAAATAATGACGAAGTAATACGTTGTAAGTAATACGTAATAATTGTCGGCAAAGTAACACGTTCCTTGAAATTAACGAAAACTACGTGCGACATAAAAAGTTTTACCTTAAAATTAACTAAGACGAGTATATTTCAACTGATGTAGGGCGTATAAAAACATCCGTTAACATATGAAAATTTAGTATAAATATAAAAACAATTTTTTTATATTCATTATAAAACTTGAGCCGTATCATTATAGACGAAAGATGTAAATGTTACTATAAACACTATTTAGCGATTTGAGCCTGACATATTTATAGTAACCATTCTGTGTGTGTTATAATTAATATTTGTATCACAAATTCTAGACATTATTTTGGTACTCTGTTTTGTCGTTCTTCAGGGATTATGCAGATTTCGCACATTTATTTAATGAGTGCTTTCATCGCCAACTTATAATCGCGTTGTAAGCTGTAGCGGCTTAAAATTCAGTTTCATCATATCACCAAAATACTTTTAAACATTTATACTTATTATTATCTGAAATGAAAGAGGTGACATTTATAGAGTATTTCTTGTTCGTCATGTTGTTCAGTCATTTCTTAGATTCCTTCACGACGACGCGTAATTCGGTAGAGCTTGTGGTTACTTGAGAAAATCAGTTCGTAACAAAAGACTAAACGTCACTTTTTAATTATTAATTACTTTATTAATTATTTAAATTGTTGAAATAAGTTTGCAGATTTAAATATTTTAAGTTTGTTTTGTAAAAAAAATTCTTGGTCCTCTGTGAATTTATCAACGTTTTTTTCATTTTATACTTATTCATAGTATACGTAGAGTGATTTAAAGACTTATAAGGCTGGGGAATCAAGGTACTAGTATTTCTATGTGTACTTAAAATTATGTTTCGTTATTTGCAGAGATATGTTTTATCAAACTAACTTAGAGTACTATAGAGACTTGTCTTTTGTGGTTGGCTTTCCGTCTGGCATCCGCGTCATGCAGTGAATTTATTATTACCGTTCTGAGAATCGAGTTCAAAAGCAGACCCTAAAGAAAAGGAATTTGGGGATTTTTTTCTTAAGCTTCTTTTATTTGCGAGATGTCAAAGTCAGATTTATAAGCAGTTAGGGAAAAGGAAAAGTGTTTTCAAAATGGTTTGGAAAATATGAACGAACGGTTATTCTAAGTGAAACCTAACGTGATACGAACTTAGCAATGTATAAACGTAGCAGAGTAAAAATAACCATTGTTTTATTTACCGTTTTATTTAATCAAATAATGGTTCTAAATGCTAACGTATTTTAAAAATAATTATAAAAATAGATATTTTTAGTATTTTTTTATAAAAACTTATAAAATAAACACAAACTTGCATTAGTAAAAAGAATTATAGATTTTTACAAGTTTCGCGATTGGGATTTCGTTCTTATGCGACGAAAGGTTTTATCATCGACGCTCGGAATATGCAAAAAATTATTTTTGATCACACTATAAGATTTTGTGTAATAGTGCACCCCTAAATATTTCTTTTTATGCGATTTTGTATAATTGCGTGTTGACGTTTTGCTACTTTACAGGGATTTGGATAAATGAAATTTTTTATTCATGCGAAGTATGTCCAGATTGTAGCTCTTGCATAAATTTAGAATCTTTTGTATATAATTTGGTACTTGGTTCACACAATTTATTAAGATTTTACTGTGTACAACAGTAACCATAATCTAAAAATGTAAGATATTTGGACAAAACAGATAAGAAATGTTCTCTTGTTTACATTTGAATTTGCAGTATACTTTAATAACATTAGTGTTAAAGTTAGTTTAATGGATAGGCCTATACAGTTTAAAGAAGGTTCTAGCCATATGCGAGAGAATTACGTTCCATACAAACCTGATATACAAAAAATTACATATCAAAATTCTTACTAAGTCGCAAAAGTTTAATGTTTAATTATGTACATTATTGCAATAAGTCTGGGAACGTTTCTCGAATATAATCAAAATTCGAGAGGAGTTATATTATCGCATATAAGAAAAACTTACATATACATGAAACATATCGGATTTGCATATAAGAAATCGCATTTATATCAACGATTTTTTGTATATATTATTTAAATATGGGATCTGACAATACGGGGATAAGTTTTCTCAGGATTCACCCGTTTTCTCCTGCTTTAAAAAAAATTCTATCTTTATCATCCTCACTTCATCATCGTTCGTGTACGTTTTCAATGTAGGCCTAATAAAGTCTGAGAGCCTAATGACACAGCCGTATGGCCTGTTGGTGTCCTTGTAAAAAACCAAATACCTACCTACTTTCAAACCAACGTAGACTATGTTTAAATGTAAAAAAACAAACTGCTACGTCTTTTGTTAGTCATTACACAGAAAGCAACAGTAGCAGAAACTGTTTAAATAATTTACATTAACCCTGACGATGCTTTTAGTGCGGACCATTAAGCAGTTCTTTTGAAGGTAATTTTTTGGCTACAACCACTGCAAGACCCTTTAATAAGAGTATTCGTGGCCTATCGTATTACTTATTGGAGCCCCCATTTACTGAGATTGAAAGATGTGCGACCAACTTTGTGCGCTGGAAATGAAGCTCTCACATTAATCTGTCGTAGCAGGTGAACGTAATAAGCCCTCGTTGCTTCATTAGGGTTTACTTCTCGTCCTTTCCTTTCTCTTCTTGTTCTTCGCCGTTAAAGCTCACATACTTCTTGGCTGCTCTAAAGATTCCTTTTCAAGATTAAGAAGTCATCAACCTGATGACTTAATAGGGAATTTTCTGTTAGCTGCTTGTTGGCACAAGCTGTTAACACGGCTCTAAAAAAACGTAAAAAAGCCAACTATTTTTTTTTTATTATTTTTTCCAGAGCCAATTATTTTTAGATTGTCGTTATTTTGCTAATTTCCATCTCGTTATGAGTACCAAGAGCAAAACAGCTAAAAATTTATACACTTCGCGTCGTTTCAGACACAACGTCTGCTTGGGCAAGTCAAGCGGCTGTAATTCAAAGAATGGATGAGCCCCATTACTTTACCATTTAGTTTGGCTTTTAGCCGCATCGTGTTTACCGAGTTCAGAACATTCAATCATGTCGAGTGTGAAGCCATTAGTAGTGTCTACGTGGTCGTGCTCATGATGAAAGAGGCCATATTTAACAGTATCACATTTCACTACAAACAACTTGACGTAGCCATGTGGACAGTGCAGTTCTTTTCCGATAAACATGTCCACTCTCAACGTCCAAAAACTTATCTACTACTCGTCCGGATATTCAGATCATGGGTACCGGTACTCATAATCAATCAAAGGATAAAATAAAAGTCCGCATAAGCAAAACAAGATTTTTTTGGAAGATTAATACTTGCTGCTATTGTATTTTTCATGCGGCGGCTTTTCGTTATTTACGAGACGCCAAGCAAGGCATACAGAGTTGGGGTGAAAGAAAATTGCTGAAACTGCAGAAATTGGAACAAAAGGGGGACGAATCCGCGAAGGAAGTTGGGAGGACGTCAAAACACTGACACGAAGAGAATGGAACTCTTTTGCCGTCATTCATCACTGGCCGATCGATACTAGCCTTCCTATTGATCACCAATGATTTTCATGTAATCACTAACAAATCTCTTTGTTATCGCGGGATCTACTACTAAGCTAGTCCCTGGCTCTGACTAAGTCTGTCACAGCTTACTGCGTTCACGGAATAGGAAATGAAAAACTGGAAAACGAGTCATTTTCCACCGAGCAAAAGTTTGTTTCCGGAGAGAAAGATGAACTAAGGAAGAAAAGAAATGGTTGAATGGATGGATAGAAGTTTTATATATAAATAAAAAAAGGGGTAGAAGAAAAAAAGAAGAAAAAAAACGTCTAGCACATTTCGCTTCGGAAGAGATGATGTCATCAGACGAAAAAGCGAAGAGCCTTTCCGCCGATTTCAATCTTTTTCTACAGTGACATTAAGCAGGCAGGAAAAATCGTTGAAAAAGTGAAAAACAACTTTTCTCTGGATTTTTTATGGTGAACGTAGCAAATGTACCGATATATCCTGCTGGAGCAGAAAGTCCTCTTAAACGGTTGTGGAAATTAATGCGGAATTAAATGAGTGCATTAGGGAGGAAAGTCTGGAGGGATTTATTGCGAGTTCGGGTGAAACAAGAGAAGCTAGTTTGGCTTCAGGTGGAATGGTAATTCGCTTTTACATGGCAAGCAATTTTGTTTTATCTCCGGCAATAGCCAGTTTTTTAATATTTTTTGTTCAACTAACACGACGGAGATTTCAAAATGAACGAAGAAATTAAACCTTTTTTTCTTCTAAACCATTTTTATTTTATAGTTGGGCAGTTAAAGGCATCATCTTGTGTAATTTAAACACTGGCATTTGGATACTCCTGGACTTGGGTTCATCAAGGTTTCAACATGATTTAGCATAGAAAGCACTACGTTCAACTTCTTGTCTAGGAACATGGATGGTTTAAGAGACCTTGAAGTAGTGTCAAGGCTTCGGAAAGTCTAGAGTTTTTTCCTAAACGCTGTTGAAGAAGGGCTCAATGCCAAAAAAAAACTCATTTACCCAACTTAAAGACAATGGCACTGAGTTTTTATTTTTAGAAAAACGATAGAAAGAGTCTTTTACTTTATTATTCTGTACTGCTAATATTAATATGACAAATGCTGTTTAATAAGCGGGCGTAAATATTGGAGAAAATAAGCCTAAAACATATTGATTTCTTTGCTGTAGTGTTAGATTATGGACATGTTCAAATACAGTACAATATACTATACACATAAAAGTGTTTTAAGTATAATATAAATATATTTATACAGGGTAAACAGAAAAAAAACTGTCACCAATTTTTCAAAGCGAGATTTTTTCATAAACCGTTTACGCTAGACGAAAACTAGAACTATTACATGAAAGCTCGGCTTACATAGTTTGGTCGCAATGGCCACGCAAAATAAAAGTACCTTAAACAAATTGTGCAACTATGATTCCACTGGCATTTGTGCCATCTTTTTGTCTTAAGCGAAGTTTCCCGATGCATGATTGCATCAGCACATTTTTCCATATTTGGTTTGGAAGTGTGCATCAGAGAAGCCGCATGATATTCGTATCACAAGTTTAATCTCCCTACCTTTATTTAACACTCATTTTTCACTTTGGTACCGAACCATTATGCACTGAGCACCCCTTGTAAAAATTATTTTACAATTTTTTTTTTAAAGTAACGGTACTTTTTTTTTTCGCGTGGCTGTTGCGACCGAATTATGATACCATAGCATGGGCTTATATTAAATAAGAGTGAAATTGAGCTTCCATTTAATAGTTTGTTTTTTTCTAGCTTATATGGGACATGAGAAATCGCTCTTTGAAAAATGGTGACAGTTTTTTTGCCTACTCTGTATGTGAATTTATATCTGTAATATATTTATTTATTTATATGTGCAAAACATAGGCTTATATAACGTTATGTTCTGATCAAAACTCACATAAATTGAAAATGGCATGAACCAAAAAATCACATGAATCGAAATTACTATGAAAGTTTAAAATTGCCGCGTTCAGTCAATTGTGTTTTACTACAAAATATTGCATAATATTTCACTTGGAATATATACTGGGGTGTATGTGATTTTTAAAAGATTTCTCAAAAAAATTAAGTTAAATAAAAATTACTTTATTTCCTGTGTGTTGGTGCACAAGGAATTGAACGCTGGCTGAAGTTTTCTTAAGTTTATGGTAATTTCAATTTTACGCAATTTGTGATTTATGGTACACTATTTCGTTTTATGTGAATTTTGAGCCGAACGTAACCCTCGCAGACCGACCTTCTTCATATAGGTTTGTTTTCTTTTTTAAAAAAAAATATTCGGGGAGCTAGTTAGTAAAAAAATCATTGAAATATCGCTCGATTTCGTTGATCCGAAAAAAAAAACTACAGGAAAAAAATCTATAAAAGAGGTTATTGACTCGTTTTCAATCGAGGAAGAAAGATCGATCCATCATCCAACCAACCACAGAAGAGTTCTTTGAAGTTTTTGAAAAATCCGTTGAGAGTGCATTAACTTGACTTGGCTGGAAACTTCCAACCTTTAATGGTTATATTTTAATTTCCTGAATTTCATCTTCCTAACGAGGTTAAAAGAGATTTCAACAAGCAGTAAATTAGTCGATAACATATTTCAAACCTCGCATTGGTAGATGATGAATGGATGCTATTTACCGAACAGTTTCAGTTTTCGGGTTCGCCATGTTGGACCTTTCGTGTCTTAGCCTGCGAAATTATTCACGCAACGCGATCGCAAGCCTGCTAAATATTTAATTCCATTGTCTTCTTGGAAAACAGACATGACATGAAAATTTCAACGTTGTCTGATTATAGAATGACACCGTCGCAAAGTTCTTTTCATTCGACATTGGCTTCCTTGTTACTCAAACGAAAAGTTGCTATGTTAAAAGTTTCACGTTGAAAATGTTGTTGTCAATTTGTATTTTTTTTTGCCCGGCTGTCTATTTTCAGTTTATTGTTGTTGTAACAAGTTAAGTCATTCGTCCTACTTTTTTTTTGGCCTTAAAATGTCTGATCCAGTGGATTGAACTAGGTTCAGCTTTTGTGTGTTATTAAGGTTCAGAAATGTGAAGACGTTTGATTCCAATGCAGTTGGCGTAAAGACCAAAGTCAATTCGGCAAGTCGTAAAAAACTGTAAAGCGGATCGTAAAAAAATATTGGAAATGAAAAATCGAAATGTTCTAAATAGGAAGTTCCACTTTCAGATTGCTTTCATTGAAAAGTAATGGAGACTCCAATGTCGACGATTTTTTCATTTCTTTGTGTCGCTTCTAGAAAACAATTCCGGTCGAGAATTGTGGCCAACAAAATGGTGTAGACCGTTGCCAAATTTGTTTTCAGAAGTCTTTCATTTTTTTTATATCTCTATTCTTGGCAGTCATTCACTCAACCACAAGTTTTGTACTCTACACCTACAATTCAACTCTTTTGGGTGGTCTTACTTTTTTCTTCTTCTTTCTCTGGAATTTTTGAAATTATATAAGCGTTAAAAAGTTTCAGATATAATCTAGAAAGTTCTTTCTGTCGTAAAAAAAGACGTAGTTATTTTTTTGGATTTAATTTATTACCTTTATTTTTTTCAATCTTTTCAGTCGAATGGATTTTTTTCCTTAAAAATGTTGATTGGGCCTATTTCATAAATTAAAGTAATTAATTCATTAGAAAACTCAATTAATTTTGTTTTCAAAAATTTTTTATCTTGTCAAAATTAATAATAAAAAAAATTAATTATTCTATTTCTTTTTTTATGCTGTTTTCGATTAACAAAAGACGTTGTGACTTAGGCATATTTTGTTGATAATATTACTAATCCCATTTTTTTGTATGTTTAGAGATTCTTTCCAAAATGTTTTTTTTTTCTATCTATTGGAATTATATTTTAATCACTCAAACTAGGAGACATAAGGTAACAATTTTTTCTCTGTCACATCCCTGATTATTTTTCCACTCACACACGGACATGCTCACAAAAAAAAGACACTTTTTAGTCATCATTTCTAATTTCATCCTCGAGCCTTTTTGCTATGCATACGGCAGTGTCGGTAGTCGATAAAAACTCATTTGCTACAGGAGAAGCTTTCATGCATTTCAATGATTGACATGACAATGGTAACTGATTTTCTTTTATTATTTTCGTTCTTTGGACACCGTTTTCTCTCATTTATTTTCCATTTTTTTTCATTCTTTTCTCGCTGTTTCGTTATTCGCCATGTTTCTTTATTCTGGGCTTCTGGCCAAGAACAATCTTCAACCTCGCGCACGTTAAATGTTAACGATGTTCTTACACTGCAAAGTTTCAACTAAGATCGCTTTGGCTTAATGTACTAGGCAGTTCCATCGCGAAAACAATCTTTCGGGGAGAACATCGACTTAAACAAGTTGCTGTTTTTCTCCTCTCTCGACTATTCTTCTCTTTACTTACTCTTCGCTCCATTAACAACAAAAGGTTCGACTAGCAGCTTGCTTTCACTTTTTTTTAGAAAACAGAGGGTGTGCAAAGTTAGATTTTGTTTGTTACAAAGTGTAAAAAAAAAGTTTAATTTAAAAAAAAAATCTTATTTAACATTTACGTTCTGTTTCATAAAACACCCCTCACGTCCAAAATTGCAAAACGTTATTTCAAATAATTAGTTTTAAATAATGGGTGTTTGCGTAGCAGCTTCTATGGTGATTTCCGTTTTAAACTGTTTACATTACAAGAAATATTGTATTTCAACAGTTTTGTTTTCCCCTCCGAGCGCCACTCTCCCTCGAGGGCGAAACAGTGAGATTTTATTTGATTAAATGATTGGTGTTCGTAATGGGAGTTTCGTGTAGTTGAATTCGCTGCAGCGTTTTAAAGTTGGGGGAATATTGGCCAGAATTTATCAATACTGCTTTAAATAATATATGCCTTGATTGGCATACTCGTTGCATACATTGAAAACCGCAAACTAATTCTGTACGTTCGCTCGGTTTACTTTTGGCCGCTCCAAACGCGTATTGATCATCTTCGCTTCGATAGATACCAACATACAAAGCTTCCGGAAATTATACACCAGATTTACGCTGCTAAAGAAAGGAGGTTTTGGATTTCTTTATCTGTCCTTGACAGTACCAGATATTCAGTTTAACTTCAAAAAATAATAATAATTGAAGGACTCGGAGTAGTGACCAGTCAGCTCCACTTATTACAGTATCGACAAAAAAAAACAAGTGTTTCAAACAGTTGAAATGTGCAAAACGTTTCAAATAAATGATTTAAATCTGTACAGATCATTTTGTTAATACTTTTTTGGCCAAAAATACTTATATTTATTTTAACAGTAAACGAAAATGTGAAATGGAGCTGTCTGTTGTTTGTTCTAAAATCAGTACACAACAGATAATAAAGAGCTGCCGGACAGATGTGAAGCGAACTTGACTTATAACTTCAACAGGCCTGTTTTTTGCATAAAACAACGCATAATTTCGAAACAATTATATCCATTGAAAAAGAAATATTTTTGGCAAAAATTAGAGATGACCGGTTACTGCCTCGAGCCCCCCTTCAATACTTGTGTGATCTAGTCTATAACGACAGTCAGAATTTTTTTTATTAATAGTCACCGGAAGGAGGCTCAATGACAAGTTTGTATATTGCAGTTTTGTTTATTTGAGAAAAATATTTTGTGGCTCAATTTTTGGGTTGTTTTTAAAGCTTCATTCGCGGTTGTTATTCATGAATCTGTTCTTCATCTTTAAACATGAATGTTTGTTGTAATCTTAATTTGTTTTGATCAAGGTAGGTAGGTAGGTACTTGGGGTTTAACGAGGGCACCGACTGGCTTTTACAGCTATGTCATTTGGCCCTCAG
>JAQIWH010007787.1:0-10991 GCA_034695005.1 Cryptops parisi | reverse complement strand
CAGGAACATGACCGAGCTAGGCGTTCCTAAATGTAAAATAAAGATGGAGTCTTGACGTCCAAATGTTGGTTTTTGCTAATGATTGATAACTTCTTCTGAACTACAAATGTATAAAATAGTTCCGTTTAACTTACTGGTTAAATTGGATACCTTCCTTACGAATTTCCTAGTTGTGTTGACTAACAGGAAATATAGTGTAGCAAATAACTAATCATTTTGTTCAATTCTTGGTGTGTCGTCTTCAAGAGTTGCAAGAAGCCTAACTGCACTTAACATATAAGAAGCCTAACGTTCGAATGGCTGCCATTGCTTAGAAATAAGGCAGACCAAGAAAAACTATTTATTTAAATTTGTAATAGAATGAAAGTTGAGTATTGATGTTGCAAATAAATCAATTTCATTGTTGTAAAAAATTAAAGAAAAATGATTGTTCTAGTGAACAGTTATTCAATGAAATAATGTTATCAATTTTTTTTTGTTTTTTTGATTGAGCAAGAAATACTTGAGTGAAATTCATTACAACAAATATTAAACAATTTCAAACTTTGTTTAAAGTTTGCTACAACAAACTTTAGAAAAAAAGTATTGTTAAATCAGAGTGAAACCACACCTGGTTGTATGAAATGATTCTTTTGAGAAATTGAACAGGAGATCATAAAAACTACAAATTGTGATTATTCAACTTTGTAAATAAAGCTGAAGGCAAAAAATTCAACTTTTTAGTAACAGTTTAACTAATGGTTTGATGTTCGTGATTATTAATTAATCCGAATAAAAACTATGAAATTTAACCACTAAGCTACCAAGCTACATAACCACCAAGCTACTCTTCTGAAAAACAAACTGAAAATTATCTAAATTGAACAAAAGTTTGTTGAATATTCTGTTGTCATAAACTTAATAGAATAATGTAAAACCGAAAATATTTACTAATTGCTTCATGTTCAGAAAGAAACACTTGGAGTAAATAGTGCTTATCTGAACATGCATCGTTAAAAATAAGTTAACTGACATTTGTTGATTATAAATCCGAGTAGACGACAATTTTTCAAGTACTTAATAGAACCAAAATGACAACGGTAGTCTCCAAGGTCCTTGACTACAATAGACAGAAACAAACAACAAACGGAAAAAAAATCTCTAGCACGTCATGCATGAAGCAAGTAATAATAAAATAAAGTCAAACTTGTAAATAAAACTGTCTTGACTGGCATTTTAGGCGGCAGGTTGATTGCAACGTCGAACGAGTACAAAATATGGAAGTTTTTTTTCTTCGACAATAATTATGGGAAGGTCTGATTTGGTTGGCGAAACATTTCAGTGGCACAAAAATAGAGAACTAGAGTTTATCATCAAATTCTTACCAGAAGTACTGATTGTTGCCTGTATTGGGGGTAGCAACTACAAGGCAGAGATCTTTAATTTCTACGCTTTGCTACGAAATACGTCAGCACGTCAGCAAAACATATTTTCCTACAATCACAAGCAGGGACCAGCAAATGGCATTTAAGTCGCATGACGTCTTTGTCATTTTTTTCCTGTTTTGCTATCAACGTCACACTGTATTTTGAAAATAAATGAGTGATTTAAAAATAGGTTGAGTAGGTTTTAAAAATAATAGTGTAATGTTCGCATAAACTCATTCACCTCTTTCATCACCACCACCAAAATAACTCTAATTATGTTCAACATATTTGAGAAAGCAACTCCTTTAAATTTTATGTCACCAGAACCATGAAAAGTATATCATTTTCTTGATTCCAAATACTTGTTATAGTGAAATCACAGACTTCATTTGGAATAAGGCAAAAGACTGTAATAATGTTGTTTTGAAAATACATAGTGCTGACTAAAAACGGATTGATCATGTATTGTATACATTAGGTTTTGTGTTTAAATTGAATTTAAATGTGATTTTTCTAAAAATATTAGTTGTATTAATGCTTATTTTGTTACAATATTGTATGATTTGATGTTTTGCATTGTCACAAGATTATTAATTGGTTCATGTTGGGCTGCAATGTAATGAAACTTGGTCATTTTTTATCAAATTTTGTCAGTTTGATTTCTTGTGGAGTCGTGTTTTATCTACTTTCTATATCCTAGGAACTTCACATTTAGTCCACAAATTTGTTTAACTTCGATATTAGTTCCATAAAAAATGATACACCAGAAAACTGAAATCTTTTTAATCATAATTTGTTTTTAACGTACTTTTGGATTTGGAAAAACGTAGATTATGTCAAAAACAGGTTTTTAATATGATGTACTTTATATGTTAATAATAAATAATTTTTTATTTTCATTGTGGTTTCAGTTTTAGTGCATATTTTTATACACTTGGAGAAACATCAAATAGGAACTGGATAAAAACAAAAAAAATGGGGATAAGGCAGGGGGATAAAAGGGGGCAGAGCAAATGGCTAAATAAAAATACGTCATTTATATAATTATTACATCATTTATACTTTTGTAAATATAACATCATATACCATTTGATTCAAGCATAGACTATGAGAATAGAATTTATTTAAAAAAGATAAATTTAATATTTTCATTAAGCTAAAATAAACGAAGCATGTAATTTGATAATATGAATGCACGTAGATCGTGATTGAAAAGATGATGATGTAAAAATAGTTTCCCAGAGATAGACGGGCATTGTTAAAGAAAGAAAGGAGGGAATATTGTGTGGCGAACCTTCTTGAGAGAATAACTTGATAATGCTAACATGCCTAACATGAAATTGTAATTGTGCTTCTCCAAGCCTAACAAGGAAGAAGAGACATTATTTATGTGTATGAACTAACTTTGTGTTATTGGAATCACCATCCACTACATCATTGTTAAGAAACTCTTGTTTGATTTCTTGATTCTATTGCATCATTAAACAAGTTGAAACAACAGCCGGTTTTGTGTCGAGTAAATCACTTCGTGCAAAGTTGGTAATGGGACAGCAATGGAACCACATCCATCAGATCATAGTGAACGTGAAGTCCCACAACGTGGTAGCAGAGCGATCCTGGTAAAATTGGAAATCTGAAGAAGCAACAAGCTGAACCCAAAAAGTGCAGAAAAAAGAATCGAACGACGTATCCAAGGTGGTGAGATGGTTGCTAAGCAAAATAACGGTGGACTACAAGCCTAACGAAGCAAGCCTTCAAGAAAGAGTTCAGCTGACAAAGAAAGCAATGCAGCTGAACAACGAGTCATCACTGAACACAAGAAGAAACAAAGAGTCAACACAGGTCGTATGATTTTTATTTTCTCGTCATAGAGTAAGATGCATGCACAACACGAAACACATGACATTGAGAAGTTAACTGAACAAAACTACTTCCTGTGGAAAACACGCGTTGAAATCCTCCTAGAAGAAAAGGAACTCTGGGACAACGTAATTGAGAAAGATGAGCCACCAAGACCAGTTGACGAGGCTGGCGACAGTGCTGCAGTAAAAACTTGGCAAAAATAGAAGAAAGATAACGCTAAAGCATTGGGACTAATGTCAAGATGCATGTCAAGTGAACAAGTATTGAAATACGCCTTGATACGAAATGCTAGAGAACTATGGAGAACAATACAATCCAACATCGCCATGAAAACTGAAGAACAGGTGATCCAAGCTAGTTACAAGCTTAAGGAACTAAGCATGAAAAGTGACAAAAAGATAGACACGTATATCAATAGAGCCATAGCGTTAAAAAACATGTGTGCTCAGATGGGCAAGGAAATTAGCGATCGAAAAGTAACGTACTATTTGATACAAGGTCTTCATCCTAAATACAGAGAAATCGCAACAATTCTAAGAATAAGAAAAGAAGAATTGACAATAGAAAAACTGAGAACATTGCTTGAAGAAGAAGAATATGAAAAAAAGAACGATCGTAAATACAGCGAAAAAGCCGAGTTCGCAAGTGGGAAGAAATTTCCGAACAAATATGGAAAAAATAGAACCCGAGAAGACAGGCAATGCTTTAAATGTCAGATGAAGAGGCACTTAGCACGTTTTTGCAGAAGCGACCAAAAATGTGGAATATGTCACAAAAACGGTCATAAATTTGAGAATTGTTGGCATAACAAGAAAAGTGAAAAGAAACAAACATGGAAAAAATCCAAAGGAAAACCAAATGATGCAGAAGGTTGGAACCTATATGCAGATGAGGAAAACAACGGATCCAAGAGACAAGTAGCAAATTACAGTAGAAGTATGACGTATGAAGCTCATCAAACTGAAGAGAAAAATGTCACATGGACGATTGACTCGGGATGCACGAGTCATATGTCGAATCAAAAACAATTATTTGAAGAGATGAAAGAATACAATAGCAAAATCAAAACTGCAAGGAAAGAAGTAACAATCTGAGCCACAGGAATTGGCAAGATAAGTATAGACCGTCCTGGAACAGAAGAGAAGATAACAATAAGAGATGTACTGTACGTTCCAAACTTAAATGCAAACTTACTATCTGTACCGAACATCGTGGACAAAAACCACAAGGTGTTGTTTGAAAAAACAGAAGCTAACGTCATTTGCAAAGATGGAACAACTTTGCTACAAGCAAAAAGATGGGGGGATAAGTTTATTCTACAACATGAAGCAAAAAACAGTGTCACAGAAGCAAACCAAGCACAAAACGCAAGCTCAAAGCTAATGCTGTGGCATCGACGCTTGGGACATGTAGCTATACGGACGATGAAAAAAATGAAAAATCAACAAATGCTAGAAAACCTGAGTTTTACAAGCAATCAAGAAATGAATTGCGAAGTGTGCATTATGGCTAAACTGGCAAGAAAACCATATAAAAGGACCAACCAAGTTCAATCAAAACAAATAATGGACTTATGGCACACCGATCTAGTTGGACCGATTGAACCATCGTCAATTGGAGGCGCCAGGTACATTATTACTGTTGTTGATGATTACAGCAGAAGGGTGTTCGCAAAAACGATACGAAACAAAAAAGAAACTGGCATTGAACTCAAGCGACTAATCACATTGATGGAAAACCTCACCCAGATGAAATTAAAAAGAATTCGCAGTGACAATGGAGGAGAGTATATAGAAGCAGGATTCAATGAATGGTTAGCGAATAGAGGCACAAAACATCAGTATACAACAATATACAGTCCTGAAAGTAATGGGGTCGCAGAGCGGGCCAACAAAACAATAATGGAGACGACACGAGCATTACTATTCGACTCAGGCCTACCAAAAGAATTCTGGGCAGAAGCAGTCTATACCGCAATTTATGCCAGAAATAGGACAATTTCTAAGGTGCACAATAAATCACCAATGGAAATTTGGACTGGAAGACAACCGTCAATCAAGTTTCTAAAAATTTTCGGAAGTGTGGCGCACATTACCACGAAAGGCCCTCATTTGAAGAAATTAGACGCCAGGTCTAAACGCGGAATTTTCGTGGGATATTCGAAGTGTAGAAAAGGCTACAGAATATATTTTCCTGAGGAAGATATCATAAAAGAGAGCCGAAATGTAAAATTTATAGAAGGATCGAAAGGAGTAGATCTAATAAACAAGAACAAAATAGTCGTAGGAAGACAAGATCGTAGTATCCTGTACCCTGACTGGAAAGAAGACACAAGAACAGAAAGCTACGACGAAACAAGCAATGAAGAGAAAACATGTGAACAAGAAACAGGAATAATTAATCTAGATGATCCTCAACCCTCCTGTAGTTCAACACGGTATGAAACCGGAAGCAGTGTAGGAGCATGCCAGGACAAAATTAGGTCAAATACAAGCGATGAAGATACAACGTCTAGCACAAATGAAGAGCAAACACACATTACGAACAGTAGGTACATCGTCAACGAACGATCGAATCAACAAGATTCAAGTCATGAAGATGATCAAGTGGAAACGGAAAATGCTAAAAAGAAACGCGGAAGACCGCAAGGAATGACAAAAGAGATATCGAAAGAGAAGCGAAGAATAGAAAAAGAAAAATATGATGAAGAGATGAAACAAAAAGGAGTAAGAAGGTCCAATAGGTTGCAAGAAACCAAAGTAGCAAGTGAGGTAATCATTCCAAAATCATACAAAGAAGCTATGAAATCAAAGGAAAAGGATCGATGGATAGAAGCAATGAACGAAGAAATGGAATCTATGAAACTTCACAAGGTGTGGGTAATAGAAAAAACGCCACAAAATATACAACCAATCAAGTCAAAATGGACCTACAAGCTGAAAACAAAAATGGACGGGAGCATAGATTGTTATAAAGCGAGGCTGGTTGCCGTAGGTTGTGGTCAACAATACATGATCGACTACAAAGAGACATATGCACCTGTCATAAAAGTGGAAACGATAAGACTATTATTCCACATCGCAGCCCAAAGAGGAGTCGAAGTTAAACAGTTTGACGTAAAAACTGCATTCCTACACGGTGACATGGAAGAACAAGTTTACATGAAACAACCCATAGGATTCGACAATGGAGACAAAACAGAAACATGCCGTTTAACCAAGAGCATATATGGGCTCAAACAAGCAGGGCGCTGCTGGAATCAAAAATTGCATGAAGTACTGACTGAAAACAATTTCACGCAATCACCCAGCGATCCATGTCTCTACTACATTAACAACAGAAACAAATACTTATTAATAGGAATACATGTAGATGACATAGTGAGCGTCAGCTCTGGAGGCAGATGGGAAGAAGAAATTTGGAAGAATGTCGGAAAAAATATTAGGTTGAAACATATGGGAACAATGCAAAGCATGGTTGGAATGCAAGTGGAACAAGAAGATGGGATAATAACTATCCATCAGAAGAACTATATAGACAAAATTCTAAAAGATCACGGAATGGAAGATTGTAATGGAATGGACACGCCACTTGATCCAAACCAGAAGCTAGACGAGTTTAAAGACAGCAGACCAGTCAATCGGGAAAAATATCAAGAGATACTAGGAAAAATTTTATATCTAGCAACACATACCCGACCTGACATAAGTCATGCTATGTCACAGCTTGGACGCTTCAGTAAAGATCCAAGAGAAATTCATGTGAATGCATTACGAAGAGTGATGAAATATTTGAAAAGAACGAGAAACTACACGCTGAAATACAAGAAAACAAATCAACGCTTACAATGTTTCGCCGACGCAAGTTGGGACATAACATCCGATGCAAAATCATTTACAGGCTATATTGTGAAAATAGGAGATTCGACAATTAGCTGGAAAAGTAAAAAGCAAAACGGAGTCGCGTTGTCAAGTACAGAATCAGAGTTAAACGCAATGAGTGAAGGCACCAAGGAATTGATATGGATCAAAGAATTACTTGATGAAATAGAAGATCACGAGAACACAGACACGACAATTTTCTGCGACAATACAAATGTCATAACCATGGTTACCAAAGGCAACCAAAAAGCAAGGTCAAAATATTTAAATAGGAAGATGCATTATGTCAAAGGCATAATGGACAGAGAAAACGTTCGTGTGGAACAAGTTGCCACGAAAGAAATGTTAGCGGATTTTCTCACCAAAGCTCTACCGAAGAAATCACTAACACAAGCCACGGGACAGATATTCAAATAATAGGTGTCATGTGTGTCGTGGGGTGCAAAAACTCTGAAAAGTGCGAGGGAGAAATTCATGCGATGACAACTTACTATAATTGTAAAAAAAAAAGAGGAAAAAAGTGAATTGATGACATACGTAACAAATATTGAAGGTTTAAAAAATAAAGTTACGTAAATAGCTATAGCATTTAAGAGAAGAAAAAACTTTATTGTTATAGAGAAAAATATTAACAATCGTTAAAAAAAAAAAAAAATATAAAAAATGGTCAACATGTGAGAATAGAATTTATTCAAAAAAGATAAATTCAATATTATCATCAATATTATGTAATTTGATAATACGAATGCACGTAGATGCGATTGATGTAAAAATAGTTTCCCTGTTATAGATTTGCATTGTTTAAGAAAAGAAAAGATTGAATAGTGTGTTGCTAAGCTTCTTGAAGGAACAACTGTAAAAAGCTAACATGCCTAGCAAGGAGTTGTGATTGCATTTTCTCTGAACGTGACAAGAAGGAAGAGACTTTGTCTATGTGTGCAGACAGACATTGGGTTATTGGACTCACCACCCTTTACATTATTGTTCTGAAACTCTTGGTTGATTTCTTAACTTTAACGCATCAATAAAAAGGTTAAAACGACGGCCGGTTTTGTGTGAGTGAATCATTTCGAGCAAAGTTGGCCATGGGACTGAAGTGGAACCACATCCAACACATCGTAGCAAACGACAAGTCCCACATTGTACCCCCTATCTTTCTCAATTTTATTACTTGACTGCCCAAGAAGGTGAGGAGTTATGATTCTTTGTTCCCTTCTACAGGTAGCAGTTGATGAGTTATAATGAGGTGTCTATGTGTATGAATTTGTCTTAGTCTCACGAGTGACAGTCTATATTATTGACAAATATGCTGTATATTATACACGATAGTTTGTGTAGTCAGGTTTTTGTTATTTTTTTTTTAAATCTGCAATCTTGTTTGTAATTTAATTTGATATTAGTTTTTTCGGGCCCTCTTTTGGACTATGGGCCCAGGTACAATGTACCCCCCCTTTCATAGGGCCTGCATGTACTCGTAGCACGTGATGATGCATCAATAGCTTAATTAGGAAAGGATGAGGATGGGGCACAAGGATCTCCCCTTGGCCCAGGGCAACGATCATGCTTAATATCTGCTAGATCAGTGGTGCTTTCATATTGACGATTTATTATTACATTTTTAGTTAATGTGCTAACTGTTTATATATGAGCAAGTTTCGCTTTGCGTCTTTCCTTAAAATTTTACACAAGAAAAACGTTATTTCAAGACCTCCTGATGTAAGGTGAAGTCTTTTAAATTTTTTATCTCGCAAACTGTTTTTCTGACCATAATCACAAACAATGTGTGTTTTTAAACATACGTTTCGTTCATTCAAGATGAAGTTTTGTTGTAATAATGTTTTCTTTGGTTCCAGCAATTAGGGCAAAATGATCCCCACCGTGCGGCGATGCTGATGGATGTCTGCCGAGAAAGCAATTGCGGGCGATTCTGCCATGATGATAATCCAGCATGTATTTAATGAAACTTTTTTACGTTCTGTACATGGCAAAGAAGTATGTAGACACTGGCCTCATGAAGACTGAAAACTTGAATGAAGTATCTAAAAAAATCTCAGGGTATATTACCCCTACTTTGAAATTGGGCTATAATGGAAATATTTAACTAAACTGATTCATTTTTCAGATTATTTATAGTTCAATGAATGCTATTTCTTTTTTTAAAAAAATAGTTTAAATATTTTTAAATATAAAAAAAATATTGTTCCTCGAGATCTTTACATACTGTTATGTATGTAATAAAAAAGTAGTTAGACTTCCGAGTGTGTTAAGTTACATTACGCTAGGTTGAGTAAAGGTTGGGTTGGATTAGGTTTGGTTAGGTTAGCTTTTTATTGAACATTTTTTAGGCTGGGTTAAGGTAGGATGGGTTAGCTTTTCATTGAGATTTGTTTTCTCATTTATGCCAGAACAGATGCATAATTTCAAGCTCCCAAGAGTAATGAAATTATGCAGAAATTCCATGGGCCCAAAATAAGTAGAAATTTTTTAACTTAGTTAAACCAATCATCGTCATCATTATTTTCAGTGACAGGCTTTGGCACTTAAGTGAAATTTTTACTGCACTACAGAATTGGAAACAACAAAAATATAAAATCATTATCATCAACAGACATGTTAGTGGCTTATATAATATCTCTTATAGTCTGCACAATCTTTTATTATAAGGTTGTATTTTAAAATTTACAGCACTCCTCGAAATAAAACAAAAAACACTAACAATATGAATTGATCCCAAGAATGTTAACGTCAAATGCACAGGTAACACATTGGTCATCCAACATGACTATGCTACAAATTTCTCATGTTTAATCATTCCATTTACTATCACATAGTGGTAAATTTTTAAAACTGCAAATACATTGTGTCAATACAATCTTCAAACATGTGTCATTCTACAATAAATCTCATTTCTAATTCATCCAACGTGGTTTTCCGTTTACTTACATTCCATATAATTCTTCTCGTTAACTATCTCTAAATTATGAACAAACAATCATTCTTGGAAATTGAAGTGATTAGTCAACGTGCACTACCAATACTTGATTCTACCTGTACATATTATAAAGGCATAATCGATATGATGCTTTTGCTGCAAACTTGCTATCATCATTACGCTTCAAATGCAAGTTCATATAATATTGCTATCTGTACATTTTACCTACTGTTAAAATATAATAAATCCCTGAATGCATAAAACTATATAAGTATTCTTCCTGCTAACTTTACAATATTCACAAGGCATTAGAGTGTGATAAGTCAAGAAACATAAGGTATAAAACATCAGAAAGTCTGTTTTAACACAATATTAAATAAGTTATCGATACAGAAAAAAATAAATTAATCATACACTACTGCATTTTAAAGCAGTCCGTTCAACATCTTTAAAATTCAAGTAAAACCAGCAGCAGCTTATAAGAACAAATGTCGATCATTTTGTTTTATAGTATTGAAAGAGATTCGAATAAATTTCTTCTAATTGCTTAGAATAAGCTTGGGTGGTGGTGGAAAAAACCCATCTGAAATCCGAACATTTTAGAGTTGCATTCAAATTTTATTTTAATTCAAATTTTGAATTGAGATATGATCTACCATAAAAATTAGTAGTTGGATTATTTTGAAAAGTTTGTTTAGTTTAACTTCACTGTCATGATTCAACTAAAATTGCTGTCATTGTTTGGCCCACATCTACAGTAGAACCCCAGTTATCCGGACCCCGGATATCCGGCTGTCCGCTTTATCCGGGCCGTAGTTGAAAATATATATATAATAAAATAAATAAGGCATTAAAAATAAAAATAAAAATAAAAATTTAACATAAACATTAAAAATAAAGGCATTATTA
>JAQIWH010007786.1:0-10991 GCA_034695005.1 Cryptops parisi | reverse complement strand
GAGCAGTCAAAATGCAAGATGCATCCATTTGCACATTTGATGTACTCTCCGTTTTTTGGAATTTTATTCTTGCATTTAGTGCAAGTGTCACCTGATTTGCATTTAGGCATGATAAAGCAAAAAGAAGTCGGACCGATAAGAAACCAAAATAAGGCAGCCAAGAAGGCCTAGGTGGACTAACCAAGAAAAAAGAAATCGCACCTGACAAACCAACAACGGTCACTTATTAAAAGTCACTGTAGAAAAATACCGTGTAAAACCTGGTAGCATCACCAAAATAGAGCAGCAAGTGGTGCAAAGAACGGATCAAAGCAGAAAAAAGTAAATCAAATAAATTAAGACAGCACACCTTTCAATGAACAGTTAGAAAAAAAACAGAAAATAACAAAGGACCAAATACAGAAAACCATCAAGAGAATAAGATAAATAAAACCCAATGGACACTGGCAATACCAGCAAAGATCATAAAAGTAAACAATACAACAAGCGGAATTGACACATGGAAATGTCAAAAATAATACCAAACATGTGCCAATAAACGATGCCAACAATGAACCACTCAGCCAGCTAGTCGCAAAGAACCAACAAAAGTTAATGGATAAGAGGTAAAATGACGACTAAAAACAAACACACAATGTTAGAGCAACAAGATGCAGACAAAACAAACATGAAGCAATTCAACTCGATGCAGCCAAAAGATGTACCAAAATAATAATAATAATAATAATAATAATAATAATAATAATAATAAACTATAATGTTTTGGGGGTACTTTTATTTAACAGATAAGTCGTTTGTGGCGTTTGGGTATAGATTCCAGTTTAGATCGTTTGATAAAAAAACAACAAGATCGTATTCATTTTACGATTAATGATAAATTATTAAGGTTGTCTTTTTTTTCACCTGAAATAGTGTCTATGGTCATAGACATTTGTTTAGGTTAGCTAAAAACAACAACAATCTCACGCCTAACCACTAGCGCCACAGGCAGTTTCCCCGGTAAAGGATAAATACCATTGTTATTTATAAAATACTATACAAATTACAGTTATTTTTTTATGTAATACCATAAATAGTATCATTTAAAAATAAATATTATCTTATTTTATTTCACTGTATTTTGAATCACATGGGTAATAAAATTACTGCGTGAAGTTGAAAAACACGATCAATAAAAAATGACATGGTACACAGTTGTATAGAGTTCAGATCGGATATAATTTTATGGTTTATCATAACATGTAATCTACTTTTCAAAGTTATATTCACTACAATATAAATTTATCCGTGTATATAGATTCGTATCTTTTTTTACAGCTGCTAAAATGCATCATCCTATAATACGCAATTCTTTTATTTTCCGTTAATTGATCTACTTTCTCCTATAGGAAAAAAACTACACAAACTAAACACCAATTAATTTTATTAATTAGGTTAGTTTACTATATATTTTTTTGTTTATTATCATTTTAATTGTTTTTTTTTTGGGGGGGGGGTGTTGTCCCTTTTTAATCTTTGTTTTTTAATGTGAAAGCCTTTCCGAAAGACCGCCTTTAATTACAATATATTAGAATACGTAATTACTAGTAATTTTGAAACGAGAGTTCATCAACACTTATGAGAGGGATATTTGTTACGTTATTAAGTTTTGTTTAATTCAATTACCGGCTCATTGATGACGAAATTCAATTTAGTTTTTCTTTAACTGTTAATTAATTACAAGGAAATGAAACGTGTTGATAGTTGGCTACTTAACCGGTCATTCACACGCGATTTCGAACACTTACAGTACCGGCAATGACAAAGATGCATTGCATTTTAGAAAAATCAATTTTATAATATACATGATATAAACCATGTCAAACGTTAATTGTTTTAGTTTTAATTTATATAGATAAAATATTTTGTAATATGTTTGTTCGTTTTGTATTTAGCTGGTATTTTGAATGAATTGCGTTGTCAACCATGTTCATGGCAGTTTGTTAATTTGAAACGATGTCATTGAATGCAATTAGTCTGGAATTTTAGCAGAGGATGCAACTTTTAAATTTATCTTCTCCAATGTGCGCAATATTAATGGCAATTAATTATTAAATTAAATTGCGATTTTCCGCTGAATACCAATGTTTGATGGAAAATTGATTAGGAAATAAGAACTACAAAGGGTGAAAATAAAAAAGTTGGTGATTATTTTTTTTTATTAACAACTTATGGATCAATTAATTTACAAGTGATCAATCAAAGTGATACTTATCTATATTTTAAAAATTCAAAACCGAAATATCCAGTAACAAAATGAATATTAAACAAACATCGTAGCAAGGTTTCTTTTGATTGGCGACAGCCCAAACATTTTTTGTGGACATGAAATCATCTTTTACAATTATATAATTTCAAATTTAAAACTGGAATATAGAATAACAAGACGAAGAATAAGCGAGCATTGTAGTGAGTGTGTGTGTGTTTTCTTTGTTTGGCGACATCCCAAAAATTCCAGTGGACATGGGATCAATTAAAAGAGGAGTCCAATCGACTAAGGTCTCGTGTTGCTATCATCTTGCAAAGCTGCTGCCTACGATTGGTCACACGTACCAATCCTCGTTACACACCAGGGAATTGCATCTAGAAAAGGACTTTTCCAAAGCCGAATAATGTAACGTAACCTCTCTTCGACTTAAGGGGCATATATCCACACCGAAGCTGACACGCTACCGACTTCAACTTTTAAACAGGGAATGATCAAATCTTAAAGTGGAAGCTGCTTCTTCATAGTTTGATAAAGGCAAAAAGAAATGGCCATCGTCAATGTTCTTTTAAGGAAAAAAAATATATATATAAAATGACAAAAAAAAACGAGGGATGTTTCAATAGTAGTGTGTCCATGTTTCGTTCATGATGGGGTGGCAAAGAGAGGAGGTTGGTATCATCTTCAAAGTCCTGAGAGAGCTGTTGCCCCCAGGTTTTTCTGGCATTGAGATTTAATGATTGGACCCTAGACAAAGCCTATTAATAATTGCCACACGCCTGGTCCACCATCATCTAGGGGGCCCCATCCTTTTCTAAAATCACGCGCAGCAAATAAGTAGAGGGTTCGACATCGCCTCGGGAACTTCTCCATTCATTATCAAGTTCTTGGCGAGCAGTGAGTGGAGGAGACACCCTCTACAAACAACACTTCCCCATTAGGAAGAGATGAGTCACCTCAGGCAGTGCAATCACTGTACACTACTCTTATTTTCACACACCACACACAGACTACCACTGCTACTGGGGATTAATAGTAATAGAGACGAATATAACCGTTTTAAAAATTGCCGCAATTGTCATCATTGAGACACAACAAAGGTCAACTAGTTTGACAAAATGAGAGAAAAAAAATGGTTTCTTTATAATTTGAAAAACAAGTTTACAGTAGATTTTTTTGTATACCGGTATATGAAAATTTTTGGTTCCGACCAATTGTCATTTCGTAGAGATTAAAGAAACCAAACAAACAGCAGAACATAACCTTTTGAAGGATAAAAAGTGCAACGATTGTCATCATCACTGAAGCCATTGCTGAAGACATTTAAAATAGGTCAACAAGTTCGACACAATGAAGAAAGAAAACATAGTACATTATATAGTAGCAATTTAAAAGTTAACTTTATAACCATTTTCTTGGTTATAACAATTTTCTTCAGGTTCCGAACAGCTAAAATAGTGCTAAGTAACTTTTTTAAAGTTTTCAGGAAAACGCGTTTAAATATCTGAACTTGCCGTCTATGGGCTACTTCACACTTCTTGCACTAATATCTTTGCGCTTATTCTTATTTTGCTTAACATTATACGTTAGGAAGGTAGAATTGCACACATTCGTTTGTTACACATTCAAAAGTACAGGTCATTTTTGACAAAATTGTTACTCAACACCTTTTTACACCTGGCCTTTCAATTCTCTTTTTGACTTTGTTGTTTGGATTAGAGAAGTGTTAGGTGAATTTGAAACTGCGTTAAAGGCAATATCTAGATGGGGGGGGGAAGTGGGTTAACTGTTTGGGGGGTTACTATGTCCAATTTTTTTTATGATACTAACCAGCCACGCACAAATAGTTTGTGCTCGTGGAAATAGTTTTGCTTTCGGTAGGTGCAGTACACTTACTATATAGGTAAAGAGTGAATGTTCATCTTTTGCTTCAGCAACCTCACACGACCCCTGGTGGTCTGTTTCGTGTGCAAGTTTTTGAGCGGTAAAATTCGGTCGAGACGATACGATGATGTAAAAACGTGCACAACTTCTAGCTGGCACTTTGAGGATAACCGAAACTCATAAAAAGTGAAGATAAAAATCTTTATTTCCTTATTATTTTCAACAATATTTTTTTTCGTATATTTTTTTTTTCCAAGTCGTCTTCTCTAAAATAAAAAAGAATCTTTTCTTTTATACTAAAAAAAAATTTACGGAAAGCAAGTGGCTGGAGTGCAATGGAAAGCCAATAAAAGAAATTTTATAACGCAATTCTGTTTTTCTTGCCTTATTGTAAAGTTCACAAAGTTGCCAGTTAGAAACGATGATGGGCGCAACTGATATCGTGCTAAGTTCGAATAAACTTTTATTACAGAATTGCATATTCATAAAAAAAAAAGGAAAAATATTAAAAAAAAAATAAACGCTCATAAAGTGAAATTTTTTTGCAGCGTTGGTTAAAAAATTAAAGCGAGTTTGTTTTAACTTTCGACAAATAAGAAAGAAATGGTTATTACAAAATTCGAATCTCAGGTATTGCGAAAACAACGAGTACTAAGTACAAAATAAAAAATAGCTAATCCACTTTTTTTTTCATTATCTGACTTCTATTTTATGACTAGATTTCGCATGAAGTGGAAACCTTTGTTTAAAGAAAATTTCATTCGTCGAAAAATGAAATATGAAAACTGTTATTTTTTTGCAATTAATACTACTATTTAAAATGGTTTTAACTTTTCAATTTAATGGTAAGCTTGATTGGTACTTGTGGTTTACTATAGTAAACACGCTTGTGGAGCATAGTAGTTGTTGTTTTTAACTAGCCTAAACTATGGTGTGTATGGGTATGTTTATCAGTTTTAGTTGGTTAAAAAGTGTTCTTATTTTCACTAATCTAAACTAGTATCCATGACCATTGACACCATAAATAGACGTTTAAGTTAGTTAAAAACAACTATTAACGTCAAAAGCGTGTTTTCCATGCAAACCTACAAATATCCATTCTAATAATAGACCAACCTGCTCTTCCTCCTCCATCTCCTTCTCCTCACCAGCTATGGTGGCGCCACCACATCATGTGTGAAAATTCTGAAACTTATACCGAAATCGATACTTTAACTGTAACGAATATTGCGAAGCAATGTTAGTTGAAATTGTAAAATTGTAAAAATTATAACCGTTTTTAATAAATGGTAAGCTTGGTAATGCCTCGGTAGGAATATTCCGCGGCACAGGGAGTCTAGAATTAAAACCCTTGTTCAACTTCACGTTTATTGGTAATACAGTATTTGTGTACAATTTGTACTTCATTTCAGTTGCTGGTTTTTATTTACTCTTACGTGGTTATGGTGTTTCATATATACTTGTACAAGTATAGGTTGAGTTTCATGTACGGTTCCATGGAAATAGTATAAAGCCTATTTTAATGAAAATGTTGAGGTTGAGATATAACATCGCCTTGATAGGGCTCTCTACAATGGTGATAATTTCATTGACCTCGCATTGTTACCAATCTGAAATCGCATTGTCACATAGGAAACTATGAGTTGTAGCTACCAAGTCATATTGTAGACAGTGTTCCATTTAGTCAGAATCCATCGTTTATTTTCAATGATGCTAAAGTTTTAATCGAAATAAAAATTAAAACAATAGACCTCCTAGAAGCTTAGAGTAGATCACCTGTGTAGTGCAGGGTGTCCTGCAATCCACAGCACCTTGTGGGAAGTGAGATGGCGTTACATGATTACACAGTGTGTTCAATACGGCCTCTTTCCATTACCACACAAGCCTACAGTCGCTTGTGTCGATTATCATAGACATCATGCCCGCACTTGCTCCCTTGTACCCACTTGCCATAGCAATGTTGCAACCTCACTCGCAACGACAATGTTGCAACCAGTGTTAGGTGTTGTGGATTGCAGGACAGTGGATCACTACTCAGCACTACACAGGTGATTTACTTTAAGCTTCTAGGGGGTCTACTATTTCAATTTTTAGTTACATTGTTGGAAATAACTGAAACAACAGTGAATTCTGAATGACTAAATAGATAATTGGCTACAACTTTTTAAATGTGACTTGGTGGCTGACTCATAGTTTTTAATGTAACAATGCGATTTCTGATTTGCAACAATACGAGGCCAATGGAAGTACCATTGTAAAATATGTACTATTATATATTTATAACTCAACATTGTTATTATAATAGATTTTATGATATTTTCATAGAACTACACTTGAAACTCACCCTGTATAGTGGGCTATTTTCCACCACATAGTTCATTGTGATAGAAAAATGATTTGTAATTTAAATGTACATGCCCTTATCGTTTTGGTGAAGACCCCCTTGGATCACTTGGGTTCATCATGACAACCTAAATATGCATAAAAGGCGTTTCGGAAACAACATTTACAGATCTGAGTAATTAACTTAGGTTGTAGTAGGTTTAAACAAAGATGGTTAAAATTAAATTCGAAAGTTGAAAATTTTGAAGAAATAATGCAATCCCCCCCTCCTTAAGCTGGTAACCTCTGAAGCAAGTAATATAATTTTGTTAAAAAGCAAGGATTGAAAAATTGTCGCGAGTACGAGAGGTCCCTGGTTCGATCCCCAGCTGGGACAAAGACTTTTTCCATCCTTGTTTTCTGTTCAAAAGAGGATTTAGTTTTATAGATTATTTTGTAAACAGTACAGAATATACTATACACAGTATGATGCTTTATGTCATCATTATTATGTTAAACCAATAACTCGTACCTCAATGTCTTGACTTTTGAGGAAAAATTGTGTATAGTAGACCAACAATTGAATGTCAGTTTCGAACAATAGTCACTTTAAGAAAAAAGTTAAGTAATAATAGTCTACGAGATAATATAGTGTTGTCTTTGTTTTTATACTAAACCTATGAGCTAAGCGCCTTAATGATTCAGGAATAATTGTTGAATATTTGTTCTTCAACATTCATTTTAGACAATGCAAAAACAATGAATAAAACCCCGCGATTATTCGATAACAATTTATGAGGCGCAATGTTGCGATTATCAAAACTTTTCGAACAATATAAAAAAGTAGCTTTTATGTTATAAGGGTAAAGAATAGTAAATTTGTAGCTTTTATGTAATAGTAATATCCACATTCTTTTTTTTCTTCATAATGTACAATAGAAAAAACAAAATTCAATTGTTTTAAATCAAACTCCTTTCCCGTTTAAATTGGATTTCTTCCCTTTTCTACTTCTTAATATCGATGTAGAAATTGAAAACCAAGCGTTCATTGTGACGATTTCGCGCCAAATGGGTGTCGCATTCATCCACTCTCGTTTTCATTCCCCGAATGTGAAAATTGATTCTACGCTGAGGGACTGTCTCCATTCAACTTGCGGTATGTTTTCTCTCACGACTTGCTTCACTTATATATATATATTTTCCTTCTACGTATATTTGCATACCATTCGTACTTAACCCTTTACCTCCCCCTCCCCATTTTACTCCCATCGCTTTTCCTTCGCTTGGCGTGAATTGTGAGCACTGGGATAAGACGGCGAATAATTTAGATCGCGGCTGGAGATTGCAAACGTTCGGTGTTGGCGAGCAAGTTTACTCACTTTGCCACGTGGCAACAAACAACGCAACCCTTTCTCTCGCCGCCTGGGAACCTATAACAAAGCTTAGATGACGTACTATATTACGTCGAAGGGTTGAGGTGGTCTTTCATATTTTCATTTTTCTTGTAAGCCGTGTTTTGTTTGTTTGTCATTGTATTTTGTCTTTTATTTTGGAGAAATTTTCTTTTCCGTTGGTATTGTTTTTTGTTTTTATTTTGTTCATTGTGTCATCTTTCACCCGTCAATATGGAAAAACGTGATACCGCGAGAGATGCCTTTTTTGTTTTTGGTCACATAAATAGTCGACATTTGCCTCAAGCCGCGTTTTGAATGATGGAGATATAAGATGCGAGCGAAGATCTCGACAGGGTATCTGCCATGCTGAGAGGCAATGGATGGTAGATACCGCGATATAAATTTTAAAGTTGGTGTCTATACTTACAAATGGCACAAACTTAGTATCGCAAGTCTAGAGTAGCAACTAATGTAGCGATAATGTGTTTCAATGTATTTACGTTGGTCAAACACACCAGCATGAGTATATTAGCAAGTTACTGCAGTTTACGATTTGATAAGGTGGTGCTGGTTATAGTTAAACGTAAAAAGTGTAATTATTATAGCCAACTATTTTTTTTTATTACTAATCTCCAAGAAACTTCTTTTTACGACAGTGTAGTTTACGTTGAATCATAAAATGGTTTTATATTCTGCTCTAAGGAGGATGTTCAGAGCTATCGGTTTTTGATGTTATCTATTCGATGTTATGTAACTCATTTTTGTCTTATCTTTTATATGGTTATTGTCTCGTCGCAGGGTTCTTCTGTCAGTCTTAACATCCGATTTTGAAAACTAGCTAGGTAAAAAAATAGGGGTAAAAAAAAAGAGGTCACTTTTAATGAAGAGTATGGAAGTGATAGTGAAGAGGATTATGGAAAAGCTGGAAAAGAAAGGAGAGAGTGGGTTATTCTTTAGTGTTAAAAGTGTTGTAGACACATTGGTCCAAAGGGGGCTTTCCTCGGCTATTTTTACGACTGGAGACAAATGGTCGGCAGTCTGCATGGGGTTAAACTCACCCACCATTTTAACTGTTGAACCGCTTAAATCCTCTCTTCTCCCTTCCCAAAGGGGTAAGGGGGGGGGGGTATCCTTGTTGTGGGCGTAACTGATGAAACACACAGCTCCTAGACTAAAGACTAGTGCATCCGGCTTGATTTATCATGGCCGTATTTCGTAAGGTCGATTCTCGACGAAATATCCCCGGCCACTGTTCGTCGCTGACCCAACTGCTTTATCCTGGGGACCCCAGCGGCGACCGTAAATCATGACTGGTCGCCAGAGCGAGTCTAGTGTAGCAGAAGCAGCAGCAGCATCACGAGATGGAAAGAGAGACGGAAGAGAATGAAAGAGGAAAAGAGATAGTACAGTGTATACTTAGTACTACGGGAGAAACGAGGAGAACGAAGCGAACGCCCAAAAGATATAAATCATGGTGTGCTACGAGATAATAGAAATAACAGTTGACGGTAATTTCGTTTAATCTTTGGTTTAGTGTGTTTCTGTGTTTTTCTTAGATCATGGGGATTTAGCTGCGAGGTTTCCCCCAGTTTTTTTTTCTTGGTCTGTGTATGTGTGTGGAGAGTTCTTACTTTCTCTCTCTTTCTGTGAGACATGAAGGGTTCGCAGTGTCTTCTCTTCTTTTTTCTTCCTCCTCTTCTTCTTCTTCGTGTTGGCCAACGAAAGGAAAGTCTCATAGGGAGGTTGCGAAACGTCACACTATCTTCTAGCTCGAAGCTTGTGCCTGGCAGAGATTTCTTCGCGTACTTCTTTAGACTTTAAAGTGAAATACAACGTCGAAAGGAAAAGTCCCAACTGAAAATTTGTTCTGGTTGCTTCTGACTACAAAAAACTTCAATGTATAGTGTTATAATATACTGTATTTAAAATAGGAACCATGTTCGATATGGCTATTATTAACAGTAGATCAAATATATATATTGATTTTATGATTCTGGCCAGCATTTTCTGAATAAAAATTAAGCTTGTAGGAAATTTATGACACGTTGTTTTGGAATAACAATAGGCTCAGTTTTGAACCCTCTTATACAAGTAGTACTTGATTTAAGTAATAGTAACGTAACTATCTACCAGAAATAGACCCCGGTTGGTATGGTAACCACGGAATGTTTAGAGGCAAAGCTTGTGTTTATTCTACTTTGTATACAATGTTTAGTTTACTATCTCATTATAATAATTATTTCATTATAGTCACAGCTTATGTTTGTGTTGGTAGGGTAACACATCTATCAGAAGATAAATATATAGTTCGTTATCATTTTAATTTAAAATTGCATTCATACATTACTACTCCTATTATTAAACTACTAGAAATAAACTTCCGTGGTTGGTATGGTAACCACGGGGTGTCTAGAGGCAAATCTTGTGCTTATATTCGTCTACAATTGTTAGTTTACTTCTACAATCTTATTAATTACAGCTTATGTTCATGCAGTTCATTGTTATATTACTATCATTACTTTTATGTAAATACATCTAGGTAAATATGTTTATAGTAATTTGTGTCGTTCAACTTTTTATTCAGTTTATGATATTTAGGCTTATTATTTACTGCATTGGAATCAAAAACATCAAAACTTTGTTATTGTTGAACAATATTATGATATAGGCTTAAAGTATTTAATTATTTGTTTTTCACCATACTGCTTTTATTGAGTACTGTACAGTTCTATCTGATTTTATGAAAAACATTTTTTCGTGAAATTCCAATTATTTAACAAAATGTATCAAATTTTACATATAGGAAATTCCAATCATTTCGTTTCATAATGTACTTTGCACAGTAGTTTAGTTTGTATAGTTTTGTATAATTTCACACAGTTTTCATAAAAAAAATTGTGCAAAATTCAAACTTTGTAAAGAAAATATTATCTGATAAATCTACGATTGTAGCAATTGAAATGTTACGCAGTATACAAACATTTATTTACTGGAAAAATAGCCCGTCAAAAATGACGGGAAGTTATTTATTCATTCAGTTCATATTGCTGCGCAATATTCGTTAGTTATTACAGTAAACATTCCATATAAGCAACTCCAGTGAACCAATTCTGAAAAAAAAATTTCTTATATGGAAATGGTTGCTT
>JAQIWH010007785.1:0-10992 GCA_034695005.1 Cryptops parisi | reverse complement strand
TCGATTAGTACGGTTTCAAATAGTCCGCCTAATCGGTGGAACCGATTAGCAGGACTATGCGAGGTATTCCTGTACTTCTTCGAACGAGTCGCAGAGCAATCATTGAATAATCTAGGCTTGTTATATTAAATTTCATCCATTGTGCATAAAAACAGCTATGCAGTGAACAACACTGGTTGGAAAACATCAAAAGAATGAAAATAGCCAGCATTATACAAGTAGGGAAAGTGCATTACAAAGACGACATTCATACACACAACATAAATTTTCCCTCACAGCATAGCAACCATGTTCGTGGTTTAAATTGCACTAAACTTATATACATACAACAAATTGAATAAATTGCCATGAACCAGTGGTTCCCAGACCTAATTGATTCATTTCACCCGTAGTTTATCGGGATTTTTTTCCCCCGTGCCCTTAATGTATCAGAATGTTTTCCATGGGGTCCAAAGTGAGACAACACCCAACAATTACGTTGTCATTTGCATTAGGAAAAAAATAAATAAATGAAAAACTATATATACAAGTTGAAAAAAAATGTTATACATCTGTTTACACATTTTTGAACAATCACAATTTAAAATAAAAAATTAGAATTAGGAATATTTCATGAAGCCCCTGTCAGTTGGCTGCAGTGAACATTTTGGGAACCACCGTTACAACTTAATGTACAGTGATCCTTCGCTTAGCAATGTTATCGATCAAAATGACATTTCGTTTCGTGTAATGAACTGTCCGCCATAAGCTGTGTTGTATTTGTATAGACACCGTATTTTTGTGTTACAACAGCTTAGTGACTGCTGACCCAAAGGTCACAAAATGACAAGCACACACAACCCAGAAACAAGTGCCTGTGTTTTAGCAAAAAAGAGAAGCATAGTTTCTAAACCATCAGCTTTGATTAGCCTTGAGATAATTTTATATCTTATGAATATTTTTTATTACTGCATTATCTTTTCATTACTTAATTTAACTATTATTCAGTAATTAACTTATATATTGTATATTATATGTCATTGTGATTTTGGCTCCTAGAACCAATTACTGAATCACCATAGACTTAAGATATCATGTAGCAATGATCATTCAGGAACACAGAAACTTCGTTTACATGAGAGATCAGTATATAATATATATAGTATAGTGTATAATATATAAGTATACATATAAGGATATAGTATAATATATAAGGATATAGTATATAAAGGTACAGTATATGAAAATTGATGGAACATAAATCATGAAAAAAGTTCAGTACAAAAGCAACAGAGGCTATATAGCAAATCCACAACTCAATGAGAATAGCACACATTATTCAGAAAGCATTAAGTGTACCAAAACTTCCAGTTGTAATAAAAATAAGTGAACATTAACGTCTTACCTTCTTTGTGGAAAATAAATTTTAGCGACCTCTGGATCAAGCTGATCAATATTCAAATCATCCAAATAGATGCCTTCACTTTCAGGCTGATGACGAATCTTCTTCGTTTTACGCATGAAACGGAACACTCCACCCAGCACAGATCGATGTTCTTCATCTACTGCTTCAGAACATTTTTTTTTTGCGTTTTAAGACAAAATAATGTTTAGAATGTTGTAATCTCAACTGTACATTTCTTACCTGGCTCCCTATGCTTTGTTTGTAGACTTTCGTCATCACTAGCAGGAGGTTCGCGTTTCACTTCGGAAGTAGACTTAGGAGGCACAGGAAATTCTCCCCATGTCCACGACCAGCGATTTTCTCCCCCATCTGGATGACTAGAAGTTTCTTGTTTGGATATCTCATACTCAGTATCACTCTTTGGTGTAGGGGGTCGACTAGATATAGGACTAAAAGAAAAAAGACAAACAAATCAATCTTTATACCTATAAAGCATGGTTGTTGTCAGTTTACTTGTTCACTAAGGAATACTATAGTTTTCACTTAAATGATTTGAAATTCGCTATGCCGACGCATCCCATTTCCAGTTAGGTTTTAGACTATTATTAATCTTCGAATCTTATTAGGAAGCCGACCAATGTTTACATTGACATCATTAGGAAAAGGGATTTATTGAAGAGAATTAATAAGCAGGTTTGTTGTTTTTATTATTAAGACTTGTGCTGTTATGGTTACAACATAACACATAAGAAATTCTTTATATATGATTTCATTAATTGACAAGAAAAATCCTACCATATGTTTGTACATGCAAAATAATTTTGCTAATTATGCGATTTGTGGTGACTAAAGTGACTGAATGCTGACCATTTGCCACTTTGTGGGAATCGATATACCCTAGGCCTACATGAAACACTCATATTTATTCTTGGGCCAACACCAGCAACCAATGCTAGTTTGGAATGAATAACACAAAGATGTTCGCTTAAGTGTGTTTCAATTTAAACGAGTTACCTCATAACTGGAGTGACATCTCCATCGCTGAATGGATGATTTTCAAAATTGAGCTGCAGCGAAGAGGAGTTGTACTGCCAACTATGTGAAGGTGCATCCACATTGATAGAAGAGAAAGGAACTGAGCTATGCAAACAACTTGCCGATACACTGTTCATTCCTTTTTCCAATGACGAACTTAAGGGTCGTGATCCACGTAAATTAGCCTAGATAACAACCAAAATAATCACCATCAGTGACAATAACAAGTCTACGAAATAGTAATAAGTCGAGAGTGAAACAAAAATTTGGTCAATTTTGTTTAAAATGCATCCAATATCATGTGATTTTGACATATGAAACAAAATAGAACATACCTTAAACGTTGAACTGCTAGACTTTTTTCGAAATTCCACATCATCATCAACATCCATCTGAAAAATCTCCTCTGGTTCATCATCGGATGACTCTTCCGTTTCCTGGTTCTTCTTTTTCCTCACGCTGGACCGTTTTCGCCGCTTTTTCTTCATTTTTAGCTTTTCGTCATCATTAATTCCAAGTGATAAATTGCTTAATACTGGTTCGGGTGAAACACTGGACTGCGCATAATCGTTACAGTCCAAGTTTGCAAGACCAATTTGCAAGTTATCTTTGCTTGAAATAGGTAGAAAAGGTGACTGTTGGATGGGTATGGTGTTGATGTGAGGCTGTTTTTCTAGTGACATATTAATAGGAATTGATCGTTCGGCTGTTTTATCTGAGTAAATTTCTCCACTGTCAAAAATGTTAGGATTTGTTTCATCAGTAGAAATCTCGATAACCGATGCTTCAGTAGCAGTATACAAGGCAGTCTTCATTACATCTTCCTCTAAACACACTCCAGTAACCCCTTCTTTGGATGGTGAATTAGATGTCATGGTTTCACTAACTTCGTGGTAGATACTACCCTGCATTGATATGTTTTCGTCGGCATTTTCAACAGTTATCAAAATTTCGTTTGTTTCCTGAACCGCTGAGGAAGTGTCTTGGGTGTTTTCAGGAATATTTAGGGGTCCTGGATCGAACTGATGGGACCTTGATTCTACATGAAGTTTTGCTAGTTCCTTTTCGATATCTGGAAACGATGGGATGGGTGATGTCGCCAAATGGCTAGGAACCTAAAATAATATTTAGTTGTCAAATTTTATTTACATCTGTGTGACCGATTGCATGAGATACATCATAATCCAGAGTATAAACTATTTAATTAAAATTAACCGAGATATATAAAGAAAACCTCAATCTTTGTTTTGAATATGATACGGCAATCTCACACTGTTTGTTCTTGAAAGTTCAAACGATGCTCAAACTAAACAACTCCCAGAAAATTTAATGAATATAAGCTAAGGATGGTGATGCTCTCAAAAAGTTAAAGAATGCAGGTGACTTACTTCATCATGCTCTTCTGTTTCTTCTACGAAAAATGCTTCTCCTGTCTCTCCCAGTTTCATATGAATACCAACTGGCTCTCCATTGATTTCTATGTCCACCTAATAATTGATATTCAGAGTGAAACTTTTAGTTGAGTTCGTTAACAAGTCATTAACTAAACATCTATTTCCGTATTGTACTACAGCAATTTCATAGAACCTCATTTAGGCAGTCCTTTAAAATGACAACGAGAACCCCTGAACGCCATCAGTAAAAATTTTGATTTAACAACTTTACATGGTACAGTATTACTAAAAATAAAAGAAGAAAAAACTAAATACAAAAATTAGGCTCTTACATATTGTAGTCAGAGGCGGAGCGCCTGGGAGGGGGGAAGGGAGCAGAGCTCTTCCCCTTTGAAAAATGGATCAGCCCTGATATATAGTAGCTTTGTTTTGAACGAGAAATAGTGTTTTGCCCCCCCCCCCTAGTCAGAGAATGCGCTCCGCCACTGAGTGTAGTCCTTTAAAGATGAAGAGTTATATTCTGGAGAGAGGAGAGCCTTGGGCAAAAGATCCCCAAAAGGAATCCATTAAATGCAAAAATCTCATTAATTTCCAAACTTTCATACATATTAGTGGAACCTCAATTATCCACTCTGGGACTGAGGGGAATACGGAAAATCAAAAATACCAAATAATTGTTGAATACCAAATAATTGTTGAATTTCTGTTAAAACAGCACATTTTTAAGAGCGTAAAAGCTAAGAAAATCAATTTAAACGATTTTATACAAGTACAGTATAATAAAAGTACACATAAAAAATTACACGGCGTTATCACATTGAATTTAATTTCAAGAAGAAGAAAAGAAGAAACAAGTTTCATTTGCTTTATGAGGCTCATAGGATTTTTAGAATCAGCATCCAGGGGGTTGCACTGGCTGAGAATTTAGACCAAGGTACATTGTAGAACATTCATAGCCCATCCCCAAACCCTAAGTCTGGCCCCCTCTAAAGTTTAAACCAAATTACTGGATATGTCCCTGACACAAAGTGAAACGTGTTTTATCCATAAAACTTCAAGCAAACAGATTGGATCTCATGAAAAATTAACAATTTCACTTTCTTTGTTGATCCATAGACCATAGCTGCAGTTCACTGCATCCAACAACTAACAGGTATGTTTCAATATACAGGAGGACAAATTCAGATTTCAGAACTATTGAGATCTGTCATTTTGGATTATTGGTCCTTTGAAGTTTAATCAACACAGTTTCTAAACTTTCCTGTCAACTATAACTGTGAAAACCATTCTACATTTTTCTGCAGAAAACGTATTTTTTACAAAACTCGTTTAAATAAAAATATGAGAATTTTTGGAAATGACACTTGTGGGAAATCCTTTAGGCAGGCTTTAGGAGAAAATCTAGAACATTCTAAGAAAAATTCAAATACATTATCCTTATGGAGAACTTAAGTAAGAAACATGTTTATTTACTTCGTGGAAAAACATATTTATCAGATTCCACATAAGGCCTATGTAAGAAAAGAGTCAAAGATCTGCATAGAAAGCTTCTCAAAGATTTGGTAAATCTCAAAGGTTTGGTAAACTGGGAAAATAAAATTACAAAAACTCATAAACTCAACAGAAGTTGAAGAAAAATAACAAAATGAATCTTGGAAAAAATTTTATAGGAAATTTTAGATTAAGCAAATTCATATTATCCAGAAATTTTTTTTTTTTAAAAGTCGCATCACAAATATTTATTTTAGATGATAACAATGAATTTATGTCCATGGTATTCTATATTATTTTTTATAAATCAATCATTATAAATATGAACATTTTAAAAAGCTTAGTATGTAGGCATATAATGTTTCAACATGGCTACAAAAAAGTTTCAAGCATTTTGAATTTGAAATAGGCCTAAAAACATTACCAGAACAGCACCAACTATGGACAGTAAGTGAAATGGGTATCAATGGGTGGTGCATAAAGCAGAGATAGTTGATCTAAATCAACTTAGATCAACTGTCTCTGGCATTCATAAGGTGACTTGTTTACCAGCATGGTTCACAGAAATTATTTGAGGTTTTTTATTAATGCGAGGTTATGCAGAATGTAAACATTAAGGACGTGACTTTTTTCTGTAAACCCTACTAATATATAAATGCAAAAGTTCGTCTGTATGTTTGTGACTCCACCATGCAAACACTACTGATCCAAATAACTTGATTTTTTTTTTGTCAGCATATTAGAGGTCCCAGATAACATAATAAGTAAGTTTTATCCAGATTAAATGCACGCTAAAATAACTAATCTCTGATAATCATGGTATTTTTATAAGCTTCGTGCTGTGGACAGCATTGAGTGGGAGCGCAAGTTTGCACTCCACTGTAGATTTTTTTCGGTTTAAACCAAGCTTTTTTGATTCCCGTTTTAATTGTTTAATTATAAACAATTAAATTCGACCCTGAGGAAGCAGCAGGTACAGCTAGTTTAAAATATCTTTTCATAAAGTTTGTTGAAATTAAAAATATATCCTATTGTATTATAGGCCTACTAACAAAGTGAGAATACAGTCTAGAAACTTTTCAGCTCAGCTGAAGTCTCCAGAGTTGGCTGAAGAATGTTCAAATCTACTGTATACTAAAAGACTTGTAATTCCAAAAAGATTGATTCATCATTTTCATCTATGCATTAAAAAGCTAACTGGTCCAAGAGTATTTAAAAGCTAATTGGTCAAAGAGTATTTGCTATTTTTCATTAAAATTATTTCCTCATTTAGGTTTAAATTAAATATTTATGATATACTGTGCACAAATTTGTTTCATTGAGATTTGTGACAAAATTTCAAGTTTAATGCAGTATTCATCTTGAATCTTTTGAAGACAATAAAAATGTGACCATCTTTAATCATTTGTCCGTCTAACAGGTTTGGAAAACAAATTGACGCTTTCTGGAATAACCAGAATGCAAATACCAACAACTCAAAATAAAGCTTTAAAAAAGGCTTACTATTTTTTCTCGGCTTCGCAAAACACCAATCTTCCCGAAACGAACGTGAAAAGGTGAACAGGTATAGGTGCCATTCTCTTGCTTTACAACCACAACGTCAATGGCTCCTGTCAGCGTTGCTGAGTTGATGTCATTGTAGAACTCTTTGAAGTTCGACAAGAACTTGCTGACGTAATTCATAACAGCAGTTTGCTCTGAAAATAATAAACAAAATTAAACATTTAAAACCTTATTTTGTACATTAAACTATGAATTCTCCAAGATTTCAATTTTCATTTACACAAACACATTCAGACTATCATATACCCAACTTGAACAATTTTTAGAACATTCCCTGCACTACAGCAACATGACATTCACCACTCAATTCATGCCTGCCAAGAGATATTGCATAAAAATGTTTGACTTTACATACGTTTTGTCAAAACGTTGATCATTTTGAAAATTTATGCTCGTTGCAGACCTATGTATATGTTAACTATGTAAAAGCAACCTTGGCATCTGACTTTGACCTTGTCTCCAACACCGTTCTTCACCATTGTCTGGTTGGTTAATTCTTTGCTCTTACATCCTCTGTCACTTTCCAAAATATGCCCTGATACCACGTGCAATTGCCAAATATGCACTAACTGGGCATGAGGCCAGTTCCGCTCACGAATAATTCCCAAATACACATCTGAGACAAGAGAGACATAACAGAGTTGTGCACCTTGACAACAAAACCATCTGTCATCACAGCTTTAGATCGAATTCTCGGAATGCTGGTCTTATAAGTTACAAAAATAGAGAAACAATGGTCTCGATTAACACGATTAGCAATGAACCCCCCCCCCTCTCCATGAAGCAGAGAGAGAACTGATATGAAATATGATTTAACTTTCTTTAGATGAAACATAAGTAGGATACAACTTGATCTGGTAATGTTCATGTGGGTGTGTCAGATTTCCTGGGTCATATTTCCCAAAGTTTCAATGAACAAACTTCCTAAAAATGAAAGTTGTTTGACAGTGATGTATGTCATGTACCAAGACTTGTATAAAAGGTAAGCCTAACCTATGTAACGTATGGCTCATGTGTCAACTTTGGCATATGAGTAACTTCTGGCACAGCAAAGAAATATTGAATGACAGTCATTTTGTTTCTGGCCAGTGCATATTTACTTGCACAAATTAATAAAAAGAACGTCACCAGTAACTACAGTGTAAAATTACTTTGTCATGTTTTGCTTACCCACATTAGCTTGAAAAATCACTGTATTTATTATATCAACTCCACGATAGTAGGTACATATATTCCCCATTATTTAATATTGTGGTCTACAAAGTCTTGCTTGCTATTGTTTAATGACAGTTTATTTTCTACAACTGATGACTTTATTAATCATCATCAATGTGATTTCAACATTAGTCATTGAATGTATGAATGTGTACCAATTGATCTCAGGAGTGAATTGACAAGTTAGTTAATGAACATGACTTAATCCCTTTTAACCATAAATGAACAAAATTAACTATTTCCAATGCAGTTAAGATGAAGCTATTTTTCTTTTACTGAATCAAGAGTACTGCAGTTGCTTTATTTATAACTTTGTCAAAGTGAATTTTATTACAGTCAGTATCTAAGATACATAAAAAAAAAGCTCTCCGAATCTTTTGCCAAATTAGATTTTGGAATGTTGCCTGCTAGTCAACCAGATAGTCAACTTCATCATAGTCAACAGCAGAGAGACATGTTTTCAGTGGGAACACATGCACACAATGTTGCCATGTTCTGTACAGATCAAATTATCCAAAAGCTATAATGCATCCTAATGTGAAAAATATGGCTCATCAAAGATCACAATTTACACATTTAGCTTTGCCACACCAAAGAGGAACTATATACAGAGGGTTTGCCATTTGAAATCCAATCCAATGGAATACAATTTAGCTATCAACTTAATTTCACTGAATTATGGAGTATTACAAATACTTGAATACAAAGTTCTGTACTAAGAGACAAACTCCAGACAAGAATGGAAATTCTGTGTCCTAGCCTGAGCCTGGGATCGAACCAAAAATCTCTAGTTTTTTACCAAAAGTTAGGGGTTCTCAGGTTGGGAAATAATTTTTTTTTCCATCCTTTATAATTTTTTTCGTGTATTCAAAATCACTACGTATTTTATTTTTTATCTAGTTTACTGAATCATTCTTTTTAACTGATTACACATTTTATCATATGTAAGTACTTTTTTCTAGGTTTCTTTATACGTTTTTTTGCACTTTTTATGTACGAAAATGTATCAATTTCAGCAAGATAACTTTTTGATCACTTTTGTGCAAAATATTGACTTTACAGACCATGAGATTCCAAACTGCACTAATTGGTACTAATTTGACTTCAGTTCAAGGTACAGTATAATCAAACATGATTTGACAACTTTTGCTAAACCTCAAGAATTTGACAATAATGGCATGGCATATGAAACAAACTGAAATATGAAACAAATTTTAATCTGCCAATGACAGAGACAAGCTAGTTTGAATTCAAATTAATCAACTTAAGAAAAAGAGAACTATAAAAATGACAGTTGACATAAAAGTTTTGAACCTTTACGGTTTTGGGCCCGTCTGTCTTTCGACTCTTGTAGTTAGGTTAGGATAAAAAAAATAATCAAATCATACATTTAATACTTTTTCCCTAACCTAACCTGCAAAATAAACCCACAAGCAAGTACAAGGTTTTAGCTATTGCGAAGTGTCGAAAGACAGAAGGGCTCAAAACCGTAAAGGTCCAAAGTTTTTCTCGAAATAAAAACTAATGGTACAGTAAGACATGTCCAACTCATTTCAATCTGCAGACCACATGAACAATTTCATATCAAAGGTCACGTAACCAATTTGCACAAAGTCAAAGGACCCAGGATTTTAATTTTATAAAAACAGGATTTATTAACCTAACATTTTTAAAATGAAGTTTTACATACAGGTAAGTACACGGACCTGTTTTTTTTTTCATCTTCAACATTTGCCAAGATGTAATACACTATACTTAGCTTGTGAATAAAACTAAATTTCGTGAAAATGGGTGAAACTAAATACAGACAATGAGATTCCATAGAATTTTTGTTTAATATAAACTTAATAACAGATTGTGTTCCAGTATAGTTACTGCAATCTTGTATAATTGAATGAAAATGACATGAGGGCTGGCACTTGGCAGGTCATAGGCTTGCCTCTAAATTAGGGTTCCCATCTTGGGATGCTGGCACCAGGGAGGGAGGAGTGTAATTCAGGAAGGGGGGTGCGAAACAGAGTAAACGCGTGGATCAGAATTGGCAGTAAAGTGCTACATTTTTACAAAATCTGAATATGAAGCAGAAGAAAAAAAGTACAGTAAGCAGTAAGAATGTAATATTCACTATTGGGATTGATTTTACTTCATCAAAAATTGACAAAATAAGAAGGCTGTTTAAATTTAAAGGCAGTTTACATTTTTTTTTTTCGGAATAGACTAGAAAGTAATTGCTCCATTTATATTTGTATTTTATGCACTGAGTTAAAAGCTTACTGTTTTGTTTACAGTTCAAAATGTTCATCCACACTATTATATGTGCTACAAAATTAGAAATTGAACTTCATCTGGTGTTACTTATGTAGGAGGTGCGAACATTAAACGATTCTTGAGAGTGCTAGGCATTAGAAAAGGTTGGATACCTTTCCTCTAGAATCTACAGTAGATGCAGTAGGCATTTCCAACGTGACAGAAAGGTTGGAGCATTAACTAAGAAGATAGCCTATATTAAATTTCTTAGTTTATTTATGATGATGATAGCAGTAGGGCCTATAGGTGTTGTAATAGCAGATTACAGTGGGGAAAAAATGCAGATGTCATAATCTAATTTCTAATATATTCTTACTCAGTGCATTGAAGCATATATTTACCATGGCAAGAAGATTGTAATGGTTGGTTATAAGATTTAACTTCAACGATCTAATGTTCAATAGTTCAAATGAAGCGAGGTTTCAATACTTTCCCCAATGAAACACAGTTTTAAGGATATGTTACATTCATTCAAAAAACTATCTTAAAATAAAACATATTCTTCAAATGTTTCCCTTAAATATACAAACAGGGTTCCCACGACTTTTTGAAAATGAAATTCCCTGACTTTCCAGGTTTTTCCATGACCTTTTTGGGATTTTT
>JAQIWH010007784.1:0-10993 GCA_034695005.1 Cryptops parisi | reverse complement strand
TGGACCATTTATGCTAGACAAAATCTAAAACTATAACATGAAAGCTCAATTCAATAACTTTTTAATGATATATAATTCAACGCCATGGCTTGCATAGTTTGGTAGCACTGGTCACGCAAAAAAAAAAGGTGCCCTAAAAAAAAGTTGTCAAATTAAGTGCTTGTGCCTTCTTTTTATCTAAAGTGAGGCTTCACGATGATGTGTAGGTTGTAACAGTACGTTTTTCCGGATTTTGTCTGTAAATCTGCATCAGGAAAACCGAATGATATTTGTATCACAAACTTGACCTTCCCACTTTCCTTTTAACACTAATTTTTTATTTTTGCACTGAACAGTTATGCACTGAATCCCCTTTGTACTTGTCAAGTCATTTTACAACTTTTTTGGGGGGTACTTCCCTTCCCCCCGAACGGCCATTGCGACCAAACTATGGAAGCCATAGAATAGTTATATATCAATGGAAATATATTACGCGCACACATGAGAAATCGCTCTTTGAAAATTGGCGAGTTTTTCCGGTCCACCCTGTACACTGTACATATAAAGCCTGTCAATCTTCGTTCTAGCATAATATTACTTGAAGTTTCTCATGACAAGTAGCGTGTTGTAGCTGTAAAATTATGAAATTTTGGCCCAACTACTTGAGTATTTACATACGTATTTTGTTATTTGCACACGTATACACAGTAATCAATTATAGTCAAACCTATTGATCCACTGTAATGTAACTTCAATCAAAAGTACAAAAATGTATACATGAACTGTTGTAAATGAAGTAACAATTGGATATACTTAAAAAAAACCGAGAACTTGTAAATTATAGTACACAACAAAAAATGCTTTTCGGTTGTACACGTTTTCATGTAAACAGACGGATCAACATTATCAACATTTTTATCAGTGCATTATTATTGACAATCCCCTACTGAAAACGATGTGCCTTGTGTACTCATAATGATGCATCTTCAAATATCTATCATTGTGTAATCAAAGGGAGCAGCTCCATGTACAGGAGGTTCTCGATGTTTTTTTATGCGAAACTCATATCGAAATTCTCACAAAGTGGAAATAATTAATCCCCATTCAGTCACTTGCATATATACAATAGTTACACCACCAAACAAAATCACAACATCAAAAGATTTATATAATAAAGCATCTGAGAGAATCTGTCTCCTTGTGCATTAACGATACCGCATATAAGAAACCAGCATAAAACAAGGATTAGTCAGGTACTAGGTACAAAGATAAGTACATTCATGCGTCTTTACAATTTCTTGTAAAATATTTTTACAAACTAACCTTTATTTTGTATGGGCTAGCTAAAATTTCATCTTCAGCAACGTCAGCATAATGAAACGTGGATTTGTTGTTGAAACAAAACTTTTGTCGAAGTTTTTCACAAACCAAACCACCAAACACGAAAAAATAAAATAGTTACCACGTTAAACGATGTCAAAGTACCAAAAAAGGTCTATATACACCAACATGTTCAAGAATGAGGCTGTGTTGAATGAAATTCCTCTCTAAAATGCAGGTGGTGGCTGATTGGTCTTAGCTATGGTTAATTTATGGCGTAAATGTTTCCAAAAAAAAACATGGTTTTAATTTGAAATTTGCTGAACTTTGCTCTCAAAAAGTTGCCTGTGTGGCATCGGTAATTAATAGAGATTAGATTTGGTGAATTTTTTTATTGCCAACACAACCATGGTGGAGCACACAAATCCATCGTATAACCTCGTTTCAAAGTACGTTAACGATGATTTTATTTTTTTTAAATATTTATATATATAAAAAACGTACATGCATAAACGTTTAAAACAGTCGAAAAATGTTGTCCACCTTCCTCGGGAACGAGTTGCCAAATAGTGAGGTTGATGACAAACGGTTGGTTAACGAATTCTAAAAGGGCATGTCATGCTGCAAATTTTCAACGGTCACATAAATCATTTTAAAAGTTGATAACAAGATGGAAAGAGAAAATATGTATATAAAATGCATATAACAAAAACATTTGAACGTCATCTAATATCATTGTGGTAATTTTTCTACAGAGTAGACAAGTTGTAAAGTCACTGATGGTAAGAATCTTATTATTTACAGCTGGGGGACTTTTAAAGGCGATGTTTTAAAATAGCACCCATTGAGAGAGAGAGAAAAAATAATGAAAGGATATTTTTGGTCTACGACAAAAAACTGGGTTCAAGGTTTTCAATGGGGGCTACTAACAATAATGATTCACAACATTAACTGACTCATTTTTTGTATGCATGCCAACAGCAAAAGAAGATGCAAAAGACGACCAGTAGATAATTGCTAGCCTTCAATCAAACACAAAGATCTGCGAAAATAACGGATTGAAACCAGATCTCTTTTTTTTAAGGGGGAGAAAGAAAAATCACGACAGAGTTATATTCGCAGCAAATTAATTGATACCTGTTTTAATGAACTTTGATTACACTTGTTGAGAAATGAAAACCAGTAATTAGCAAAACTTCCTTGCCAGCTTTCGCTCCACATATCTTTTACTTCTTTAAATGCTTTAATTCCTACTGTGAAAGAAGATGCCATTTAAATATTCGAAATTTCAAATCAAACTATTAACTGCCAAAAAGCAGAATTGAAGTAAATAATTTGGTTTCATATTTCATCTTGATATGCACTTACTAATTAGAAATGATAACAAATAGTCCATAGTTTCAATGAGTCAATGTACCTTATGCAACTGTACATGTAGAAGTCACAGCTTTTATGTTGAATGAAACTTCGCATAACTCGAATATATCGTATACAGTGGAATCAGGTTATTGTGATCACTTTGGGGACCAGTGCTTTTTGATAACAATAGCCAGCTGATAACATTAAACGATGGAAATAAAACATTAAACTGTCTTCGGATCGACTGATAATGATTGACAATAGCCAATTTATAACATTATTTTTTATTATAATAACCGGATTCCACTGTATACAATACAGGGTAAATTTCAATAAAATAAAAACTACAAATAATAATTCCAGCTTGTAGGCTTGCATTTGCACCACACATGGCATACACATTGTGAGGAAAAACCGCAGCAGATGCAGAAGCATCACCATGGGCATACAGAATCGCACAAATGTGAAATTTTTTAGCATTTGGAACGGAGATTTCTCTTTCCTCGTATAATAGCCAACAGCACATATACAAAACTCGCATAAATCGAAGATTTTCCACTATAATAATTCAAAATGTACCATGCAAACAGGCCGTTGAGAATGACCCCAATTTCTGGTTCATTGATAAAAACGACAACATTGGAATACGTAAATCTTGATGTGTACTATTAATACTGTATAATAATACTGTATACACCAATAATACTGTACTACTAATAATACTGTATATACCAATCAAAATATACATGAGTAACAATAACTGAAAATTTTTACACACTGTTATCAAATGTTCATTATCTGAACCTTTTCAGTGTGTGTCATACACATGCCTTATCAAGATCCTGCATATTAGTCTAAAAAACTTATGAGATAACAGATGTGTCAATACCTTTTAGTGATTATATTCGCGTTTTCAAGTATTATATTATACCCTATATAAAATTAACCAGATAAAGGCCTCACAATGTACAGACAACAAAATACTAAATATGATATCCAGGAAACAAAAAATTCAAAGTATCATATTGGAAACTCAAATTAAGTACCGGCTCGTACAAGAAAATAATTAAATTATATAATTACAATTAAATCATTATATTCAATGAAAACATATATTAGCAAAAATAAAAAAACTTTACGTTAATGAAAACAATTAATTATGCAAACTATTGTTCTCGAGCATTGTCTATTTCGATAACTGATTTTCAGGCTCAGATAGCAAGGGTAATCGGAAACTCGACAGTTTATGAGTAAAACTTAATGACAATAGAAATACAACACCATCGTTTATTGGTACACACTAAAATCAACACCAACCCTAATTAATGTTAATTGGATCTTGTATAACTATTAACATCAACATATCCGGAATATACAGGGTGATCCGAATAATTATTCCTAACTTTCAGTGATGATAAGAGTGCATGAAACGAAGCATTTTATTAATACAGTAAACTGCAGTCCAGAAACACTTCCGTAACGAGATACAACGAAATTTATAATATATTGGTACTAATACATTGATCTGATCCGATAGTTTTAGTCACTGGAACTAAACAAGCACGTTACGTTGAGAATATATTGCATCCTCATTTACGTAATTTCATTTTAGCTCGTTATGGAAGTATTTCCGGTGTATGATTTTTTAATAAAAGATGTCTATCACCTCTGCAAGTTAGGAATAGTTATCCTGAATATTATACAAGTTTAATATGGAACACGTTCCACTATTTCGCCATCGTGTTTACAATAGGATGATATAATCTGTATCATGTACCCTTGGTGTGACAAACTGTCGAAATTGACGGGACATCGAAGCCTGTCGAAATTTGGACTTTTTACAAAATTGTCTATATTGTCATATATAAAACCTATCAGTTGCAATAGATAATACTTTAACTAGCATTGACTTTGAGATATTTTGGAATTACCTTGAGGGTATTTTTGTTGGTATTTGTAAAGGCACAGGTTATACATGATTGGTATTGCTGATATGATAAGACTGTGAATCATTGAATCATAATTCATGATTGTTCTAACATTTCATGACTCCAAACATTAGGATTTAGACATTAGATATATTATTCGATGTTGCATTTAAAATATGGAATTATTTTCACTGGTCAACATTAAAAAATCCAAAATAAATCAACTTACCACATCCGATGTATGCATACACTGACATAGGGTTTACCTGTATTTCTCAACAGCAGCAATACCATGAATTATCATTCAATGACTCAACAAGCATTTATTATACAGATAATAGCTGGGAAAAAATATAGACAACGTGGTATAGAGAGTCCTTGATTCATGCAAGTTCCGTATATGCAATTTCGCTATTATGCGAAAAGAAATCCTCTCAATATACTTGTTTGTTATAAGAGAAAATTTTGCATTTACTATATACAGTATATGCGATTTTGTCCAGTGATGAACAAGTAACTGAACGCACCTGCTGCTTAGGCAGGCAGGCAGCAGAAAGTAATGCAAAAATTGCATTACTTTAATAATAAAATGTGTACGCCACGTGTGGATGCAAACGCTGGTCCTCCCCCTGTACTTTTCACATCTTATGCCAAGTTTTCACATTTGATGCAATTGTAAACAAAATCGCACGGGTATACATATTATATAAATTTGTGCAATGTTAATACGCAAACCTTGCAGAACGTACCATAACCCTTGCATAAACGTATTTTGCTGATATGTCATCTTTATGAGAACAAAATTTAGTGTGTTTGGCACGATTTGTTGTTGTGATGTATACTTCACAAACTGTTTGGATGATTGGTAGTTGTTTCCATTTCACTCGAATGTCACGATGCGGCAAGGTATAGAATGCAATTTTATATTTTAAGCCAACTTATTGCAGAAATTAATCCAAGCATAAATCGAGGATCACCTTCTGTATTCAATGTCATATTTATGACACCCCTCAAAAAAAATTTACTTCAGCTATAATAACTATTTTAATATACACAAAATTATTAACAACTACAAATTCAAAGAGATATTTCTTAAATAATAAGACAAAACATCCAAAAACATTAACCTAGGTCCACTATTTTTCTTATAATATCAACATCCACTCCATTCATCAGTTTTTTCCTTTAAATTTTCCAAACAAAACAAAACCACAACATTAACATAATTCGGTGACTCAACGAGGCGAAATTTGCACGTAATATAAGAGTTATGAAGAGGTAAGTCATCGTTGCACAAAAATGTTCACATTCTCGTGGTTTTCTTCACTGCTTCAATTAACAGTGGGAGTGGAAACACACAAGAGGCTTTGGCGCCGCAAAAAGGAAGCAAAAGACAATTTCTCCTCCAACAACAACCAAGCCTAACAAGCCTCGCTACACATTCTAACCTACTGACCCGTTGCCAACCCCAACATTAGTCATCTCCCCATCATTTCAAGGCTGATCAATACTCAATAAATATAACAAAAAATAACTACCAATACTTGAATGAATTGAAAAAGAAAATATCACCACCAACTGCGGTGGTTTCGAGATCCGAAAAAGACAGGTAAGCACAGAGCGAAGGGGGTTGCAACCTCGCGTAGAAGAGCAACGCAATACGTGTAAAAAGTGTGGACGTTAAGATGAATGGAACTTACCCTTTAATAATGCTGTTTTCTAACAAACCGATGCGTGCGGACACCCGAGTCGTGTGTGATTCTACATTATCCAGCTGAATAGATGTCATCGATTATTTTTCCCGGCACTGAACGCTCAAGCTATGGCCGGTGTCCGTCCGCTTGGTGAAATGACGAGCTGCGCCCTGCGGTTGGATGATTCCACGAGGCAAATGAATGGCCGAAAAATACAAACGCGAAGTACGCGACGCCATCTAGTGTCCGAAACTCGCAATTCTGAGATGTGAAACTTTTTCCTGCATTACATTTTCTATTATAGTAATTTTGTTTAAAAAATTATATTCTCGCTGTTGATAAAATTGATAAAATTTAGAAATCAAAAGTAATGACTAATAAGCAGGCTATCTCACAAGTCACGCACCATATGAAACGAAAAAATGTGAAGTATATATGATGCGTGTTTGGTGGGACACTCTGTATATTATACAGTATTAGAAGAATGTAATAAAAAGTTTGAAATGTTGAAACAAAAAGTGTGACACCCTGTATATTATATTAGAATGTAATAAAAAGTTTATAAATTAAAATGAAATAATTTTTATAAAAAATATAAAATGTAAATAACAAATACATTTATTATTATTTTTTTAATATAAAAGTTTTAAAAAAATTGTGTATTATATAAAAAAATACAAATTTAAATGCAAATTATATTTTAATTAAATTTACACAATAAAATAATTTTTATAATATTATAAAAAATTATATATTATAAAAAAAAAATTTTAAATATTTTTTACTTATTTATTATATAATTATATTGTCATAAGCTGTGCTTTTGTTTCAGGGTATACGTCAACTAATTTTTTAGATAAATATCGATAATTTATTGATATTTCAACGATTTTCATCGATATTACCATACCATAGAATAGATGTTGATCTTTCTTACCACCTCACTTTTTTTTAGAAAAATCGCACTGGACAGGCAATGTATAGAATGCAGACATTGTATACAATGTCTAGGCATTCTATAGATTACCTAGCTTTTTTTGGTAAAGTATGATATAACATCTTAGTCAAATTTTCTCTATAAAAAAATTTAATTAAATTTGACCGTATAACGTAAATATCCAAATGCTAATTTCATACATTGCCTAAACCAGACTTGGCTTTGTATAAAATGATGACAACGATTTGTGTACTGGAAAATATTTTCATTTATTAACTGTATTGACATTTACATAATAAGTATAACTAGTTTATAGTTATACACCGCAGTTATAATTACGTTATATAATGTAATTGTAGTAATAATGTGTAATAATAATACAATGTATTATATTATAATGTACATTTATATAAGTATTAATTTATATATGTAATACGTGTTAATATACATATTAAACTGTATAACAACGTAATGTATAGTTACAATTATAGTTATACACTCTGGGATGATAGCAACATAAATATAGCAAAACAACGAACAAACCCTAAAAGGCAATCACTAAAAATGAAAACCTTGAAAAACTTGGCTTTAAAAAACGAAATACAACAAAAAAGAGTACTTGTACTTTTAAGTCTTTTTAAGGTAGTACTACCGTGTACTTTTACAATGAACTATTGTATAACAAAAGGTGAATGTAAGAATTTCCAGCTCGTTTTTACGCCATTCTTTGTTGTCGTCAACTTCCCTTAGCACGCACATGTGTTATTTACGTGAGTTTTTCACCCTTCGGTTGTACTACTGTGTAATTTACTATTTTTTATTATATATATATAAATATACTTACATACTTATAACGTACCCTATCTACAACCGAACAAAAAAATACATTTATATTCGACATTGAAAAAATGTTCACATATAAAAAATATTTAATATGAAAAAATCTCCAAGTTTAAAAATGTTCAATGAAACAGAGTAAAAATTCAATACAAAATTTAATCTAAATTAAATATATACAGGAAGTCCTCGTATGCGAATTTATATACGATTTGATAAATGCATGATAAGCCATATCATGAACAGAGATAAAGTTTTCCAGTTGATCTTCGTTATATGCGAGAGAATTTTACAATTATGCGATTTTGTGCTATGGTGTACGTACCAGTGAGTGAATAGTGATGGTGTTTTTCACTTTATGGGAATTTGGATATATGCGATTTTTTATTAATAGGACGTGCGCAAGTGATAGACATAATAACCCTCGCATAAATCGAAGACTTGCTGTATAACATATGAGAACAATTATATGTTTCAAGTGTTGTGAACCGATTGAAGTTGGATTGTTACATCAGCTTCATTTGTGAGTTGGTGAGTGATTGAGTTGAACGTATACCGTATAATGAACGTATATTGCCATTTGTAATCGTTTATGAAAATATACTGTATAGTCCAATGTATCGTATAAACGAGAACCATCGCATAAGTCCTTCTCATAAATCAAAAAAACCGTATTAAGTTCAATGTAAACAAAATCGCATATGTAAATTAAATTAATCGACAATTGCAGAAATCAAAAAATGGAATTACTCAAAACTCGCATAAATCAAGTATCAAATGATTCAACGATCGCATAAATTTAATCGAAATTAGCATGAGAATCAAAATTAAAATAATTCAAACCGTGCAGAAATCAAAAATAAAATTACTCAAAACACGCATAAATTGAATATCGAAATTACTCAGAGATTGCATAACTTTTAATTCGCATAAATCGAAACATGTCAGAATCACAAATCTATTTTATGTGTGCATTATGTATGTACATACAGTACGATTATATGACAATAGGCTATATAAAGAGTCTGCTTGAAAAGCATTTTTAATGTACTTGTTTATTTTATATTTTTATTTTTATATTAATCCGGTCGAGCGAGGGACCAATCCATAAACAAAATAATTACAACACAGCAAAATATAACATTGTAACAAGATGAAAATAGAAATTGAAATAATAATGAAAATAAACAACGTTTCGGTTCATGCGATGCAAAAATTCAGACGATCGAAAGCATTTGAAAGGTCAGTTATGTTATAATCAAAGAACATAATCTTTACAGATGAACACGTATTTCAGGTCATTTAAGGTGTCTTCAGTTCACATCTCAGATAACATGAGATGTGGAGGAAATATTTTCTTGCATCTCGTACGTGAAATTTAGTAAAACTCAAATGTGTTGAATTATACTGAAAATTACACAATAATAAAGTAAGACGTAGAGCTGCGAATTTCTATGGAAAAATAACTCTTATATTCAAAGTTAAATAAAATATTTTTCGGATGATTGAAGAGGAAGACAAATGGAACCGATTTGTTCAAATGAAATCGTGACATCTTTTTCTTTTAGTTTTGTGATTGGATTTTCTGATTAGATTCAAATCGCACGTACGAAAGTGTTAAGGTTAATACACTCTGAAATGCGTACTTAAAATTTGGGTGGACAAGTTCAACACATGTTTTCCATATGTTCAATATGTATATAAAAATACAGTGGAATCCGCTTATTATGATCCCTTTGGAACTAGTGCTTTTTGATAACAATAACCGGCTGGTAATATTTAAACTGTGGATTAAGGAAAATTAAACATTTTTTTTAGGGACTGACTGACTGACTGATTTTGACAATAGACGATCGATAACATTATCCGTGATTATAACAACCGGATTCTACTGTATTTAATAATGTCCATGTCCATAACATTAAAATATAGGTCACCGACAATGTATAGAATCCATAATCCAGTAACTATCCGACGCCTAGCCTTTTTTGGCAAAGAATAAAATAACTTATTTCATACTTTAGCAAAAGAGGCTAGGCTGGACATGTGCTGTGCCTGGATTATATACATTGCCGGTAACAGCTACACAAAGTTAAAAACCAAAGGCTTGCTGGTATGGCAATTTTAGGTATAACAACTCTGTCAAATTGTTAACAACTGTTAGCTGTTTCCTAACCTATGAATGTTTAGGATCAATGGTTGACAAAAAGCTGATGTCACAGTTGTCCATATAATGCTCGAATTGCCATACCTTAAATTGCATGTCAGAAAAAAAATTCGAAACGTATTAAAACTTTTAAAACTTTTACTCTTAAAACTATGCACACTTTTTCAAACTACAGCAATGTAATATAACAATTTCTCATACATATTTTTGTTATTGAAAGACGATGAACTGGTTATGAAAATTGGTGCATTTTAATTGTTTACTTTATATACACCATATGTGTACTAATTTTCCGAAAGAAAAACACATACATCATGTTGATTGTGATATATGAGCAAGTTACTGCTTTTCCACTTTCTATTTATAGAATCACACTGCAAAAATGCACATAAAAAATTTACTTCTTTTGTATATACACTATGTATACATCTTAAGATTCAAAATGGAGTGTATTGTCTTATTATATTTTTTGTATGTTTATTGTTGTAGCAAATTGACTATTAATATAATCCTTACCATCTCTGTGGTTTATTTGTCGAAGAATAAATAAGTTCAATGACAAAGCTAAAATTGTGGAATTTGTGAAATTGCAGCTGAAATGCACACAGCTTAATAATTATATTTTTTTTGTGATTTAAAAACATAAAATAAAAATAAAATAAGATTTGAAGAACAAATCACTTTAGCAAATATCTTCAACCAGCAAAAAAATTTAAATCGAACAAAAAGTGAAGTGGTTGGCAACGGCCACACATAAAGTAACAATCGGTAT
>JAQIWH010007783.1:0-10994 GCA_034695005.1 Cryptops parisi | reverse complement strand
TATACACTTAGTATCTACACAATGTTGAACTTCCATTGCACCAATTTTCTCCAGCCTGTACTGTATCTTTATCTTAATGCACAGAAGCTCTGCTGTTGGTCAACCTGTCAACACCTCTTGGAAACAACAGCTGTAGCTCAATAAATATCGTCTACCACTTCAAACGAAAACCTCGTCAACTATAAAGATGCTCTACACCTGTATCCCAAACCGTACTCAATGAAGCACCAATATAACACTCAAAAATAGAAAGGCTCAAAATGAACATACGCGTATAAACATACTCCTACGGTACTTAGAGATCGTTATCGAAATGGTTTAATTCCAAACTATCTCCTATCATCTGCAACTCGAGCTGTTTTAACCTATAATCGTTTTTATCAACAATTATTAATTACGTTATCAGTCAAATATTCTATTAGTTCTGTTATCTTGTTTGTTTTTACTGTAAATAAAAATCAATAATTTAACTATAAACATTTAAAAAATTTCAAAACACTTTTTGGACTGAAAAAAAGCAGGAATTTCATTAAATATCACATTTAAAGGCGAAAGTGTTGACGTTTATTCAAGTATAATTACATTAAAAATGCTTTAAGCATACGCTTTATATACAAATATACTGTACATGCAAAGAATCCATTTTTAATTTTTGCATGTTTCGATTTATCAAAATTTCGATTTATGCGAATTAAAATTTATGCAATCATTGAGTAATTCGATATTTGATTTATGCGAGTTTTGAGTAATTCCATTTTTTGATTTCTGCAATTTTCGATTTATGTATGCGATTCAATTTTACATTGGACTAAATGTGCTTTTTGATTTATGCGAAGGGAAGGACTTATACGGTTTTCGCTTTATGTGTTTTTGGTACATACAGTATATTCTCATAAACGACTGTAGATGACAGTACTTATACGTTTAATTAATTGCCAGCTCGTTCACTTACAAACTTACAACTCACTCACAAGTGAAGCTAATAATTATAAAGAGTATAATAAAAGACACCGTCGCATCTACCCAATGTACTTGCACACTTGTAAGTAGTGCTGTCTTTGTAAAATAAAGTTAGATGGAACACAAGAACAACTTCGATACAAATATCGATAAAATCAATAAAAATATTGATAAAATTATAATTACAAATGCTGATAAACAGCATTTGTTTGTATGCTCTACACAGTTTGAAAGCACTGTAACACGTATTGGTATAATATAGTCCACCATTTAACATGAGATTCCGATCCATTCCAACCGTCACGTCGACATTGGATTGCCTCAACAAACGTTTCTTAAATTCCCATCCTACGCCTCATCAGCTGTTTACATCAAGTCATCAAGCGCACATGTTTCCCCCATGACCTCTACACTCGCTCACAGTCTAACCTTCGAAGGACGACAGCCGTTGTGCAATGTCCAATGATCATAGGTTTCAGTAAAAAGATATACCGACAAATCTAGTAGGGAAAAAACCGGATAAGCACTGATAGTTATCAAATACACCAATAGTCAGTCACCAATTTGTCGTCAACCGAAAACTACGGTAACTGATATTCGTTCCTAAGTGAAAGTGACGAATGAATTAGGTTGCCGTTTCCGATTTGTGAATACATCTGGTTGACGAATGGATGAAGGCTGACTAATGGATAAAGGCTGAGTAATGGACAATACTAACTACTCGGGTCTATTTTAGTTATTTCAAATTGCTAGACGAATTGAATTACATTTATTAGCTTATCAGTTTTGAAAGTCAAAACAAAATGTACGTTATACTAAAACAAAGGTACTACTTTCATTTAAAAAACAAAAAAGAGATACCATCTGCAATGTACACGCAGAAAAAACGGTCTGTTGAAATTTCGCAGACTCTCTTATCAGAAACGAAAACTCCGCCTCAACATATGAATAGTTTATAACACGTACAATACATTTAAATTCAAAACTAATGTAACACGTGCAATATTTAGTATTTTCTTATTTTTAAATAAGAAAAATGAATAAATATTAAATGTTAAAAAATATACAAGTAAATTTTCCCAACATTAAAATATCTATAAAAAAATAACAATAATATTTGGAATTAAATTTAAAAAATGGTTTTAATGAGACATGGTCATTCTAGATAATGTATTATAGGAATAACTAACAAAACACTGAAAAATTCTTATTAAAGTGTTGATCATAATTTTTCTATTATTTCCCTGTATGCAAAATCACCCTGTATTTTGCAGGGTGATTCAGAATAACTAATTTTTTATAGTGACTTACATAATATCTAGTATATACTATAAAATATAATATTTATATAACATATACAATATATGAATAATACCATATACAATATATGAATAATACCATATACAATATATGAATAATACGTGTGGGTTGTGTTGTATAATATAGGGTGTCTACCACGAAACTTCAATACTTTTTATTCAACTGAATGATAATTTTCGGTGATGCATGATGGACACCCTGTATATGGTATTATACAGTATAATGTATACAGTATACGTTTACGTATATACAGTATGTTGTATACTGTACATATATGCTGCAAACACAATACGCTGTATTATTTGCTAATATTGCACTGTTAAAACCGATTAACTAATGTATCAGAGTGATCCAAACTAACTATTCCCAATTTCATAAGTGATAGAAAGCATGCAATGAAAAATCTTTTAATAATAAAGTACGGTATAGTCCGCAAATTCTTCCTTAAAACGAGATACAACGAAATTACGAAAATGGAAACCCCATATATTCTCAATGTGAAACGTAACGTGTTGGTTTGTTTCCAACGGGTATAATTATTATTGTTAATATCTGAAAATCAATGGCCCTTCAATAATTGAAGGGCCTGGTGTAAAAAAATGATAAATAAATAACATTTTCACAATTTCAAAAAGAACGCGTTCAAAGATCTGAACTTGCCTTGCTGTCTATAAAATACTTCATAATTTTTTGCATTAATATCTTTGTACTTATTGTTATTCTGCTCAAAGTTATGCGCCAGGAAGGTGAAATTGCATCTAACACATTCGAAAATGTTCATATATCATTTTTAGACAAAAATGTTATTTAACAACACTCTTTTATACCTTTGATTATATTTATTTTACAGCACTTCCAACCACGAATATAATATTAAAAAATATAAAATTAAGCAATGAAACTAAAAGAACATAAACGTCATTGTTGTTGTTGTTGTTTTCGAAACGACCAAATTTCTTCAATACATTGCGAGTGAAACACGAAATTACTCTTATAATGACACACAGTACACAACTATATATATATATATATATATAAAAAATCCAGAAAATTACTGCCAGGTATTCAGTAATTCTGGCAAGAAATAACAATTACAGTTTAATTGCCTACTAACAATAGTTTTAATGACAATCATTTCGAAGATCGATTCCAACTTCCCAAAACGACTATGCGACTAGTAGTTTATATGGGATGAAATCATCATGAGCACGAATACGTGTTGTTTTCTCAATACATACAACTTTGTCAAAAAATATTTATTCTATATTTTGACAAAGTTGTAAGTATATTAAAATAAAATATAAATCATCACCCAACGACACGTGCGTTTTTCACGTTAAAAAAAAAAAGAACATCAAAAAATAAAAGAACAACAAATCACTTTCTACGAATCGATGTACTGTACCATTTTTAGAAAAATCCGAAAACATGTGTTGCTGTTTCATTTTTTTTAGCTATTTAAAATACATTAAAAAATATATATTTTATCTATTTTGTTAATGTTTAAACAACTTGACTTTCAAATGTTTAAACTATGTTGTTGTTGTTGTTGTTGTTTGACATATCGACTGTTATTCTTCACGGTGTGGTGCAAAGTCGATTTCATAAACATGACATCCAAGTAAATTATAGGGTAGATCAGAACGTTACCAGTAAACGTAAACAGCTGACATTGTCTTTATATAATACATCTATATAAAATATACACACACACCAAAAAAAAACCAACGAAAACAGACGCGCGTACCTAATAATAAAACCCGCGCCAACTGGATTAGGTGCAAAAATTATTCGCTTACCAAATGATGTGCAGGATGAGAAGAAACACTCCGGGCACGACCAAATCGTCGGAGCCGACAGACCATCGTCTATTAAATACGACAATCCCTGGCATGATCAGGTCAGGTGCTTGCAGTGGGTAACATGTCTATTCGTGACTAAACACCAACCGATAGCACTAAGCTGCATCCGGACGATGCGGCAGTTCCCAGTCGCCACAGCGACTTCTTCCCTGCACCACACCACGCATACTACTGCTACTACTCTCTTGGCACCTCTCCCCTATTCCTCCTGCTGCCTGCCTTCCCGATTTTCGCACATGGGAAACGACGCGACTGTATTTGGTCAACACGACCTGTCTTAGTGTTCGTTGGTCGAAAATGTCATCGCCGATTGATGTTGGAAAAATTTTGATGGTTATTACGCACGTTAATTTTACATCAATTTCGAGTGATTTGTGGTGAATGAATAGTTTATGAAGAGGCTAATAATCGAAAGTTGATGGTGGTTTCCATTAGGCGGGAAATTCAAACGAGATGATGGATGCATTGAGAGTAGCGATCAAGAGAGGGCGTGGTATGACGTAATGTAAGTCGTATCATATACGTACAGTAGACTCTTGATAATCCAACCTCCCGTCTTGACATAAAAAAATAAGGTGGTCCTACAGCACAAAAAATCAGTAAATGTGACAGTATAATACCATAAGCAGGAGTTCTCAACGAGGGGTTAAGAACCCCTGCCATAGATAGTACGCACTGGTGGTGTTTATCCTTTAGCATTATCATATATTTGTTTATTTAGGCGTTTTAACTAGTAGTTCTGTGAACAGTAGACCTCACTCCGATAAAAAATGTTTAAAAAATTAATTAAAACACATTTAATGGGATTGTAACCAAAATTGAACTCGATGTGTGTTTCGTCTTTCTGAATAACTTGTGGAAGTTTGAAGTAAATCCATTGAACCGTTTGCAAGTTATCGCGTTACAAATACACACACATGGAAAAATGCCATTTCGATCCACTACTCAAAACTAGACCTCACTTCGTTCGGTCAAATACTATATACAGTAGACTTGCAACATTAAGTTTAATAAAAAAAGTGTATGTACTCTCAGTAATCCGGCACCCTTTTGTGCAAGGAATAACCGGATTTGCAAGAGTGCATGCACTTTAGGTATACCCCCTTAAAAATAATTTATTGAACGTCTCAACGAAACACAAACATTTTTACACACCGTCAGAAAAACGCTTATACAAAAAAATGTAAACAATTTAATACAAAATATTTAATACAAATAATACAAAATACCTATCCAATTGTATACAGTATAAAAAGACAAAAATCAATAAAACGATAAATCATACAATAACATAAAATGGTCAACTTTGTCATTTAAAAAAACAATACTAAAAGTACACCCCTCACTGTGAGTCAGTAAAAATCTTTCGATAACTTTTAATTAACCGTGTGATAATGTTAATAAGGCGGAATGGGAACCGCAGTAAAGCAAAAACCACTGTACTACACTAGTAAGTTATATTCAGTATTATACGGTTAAATAATGCATATACCATATCTTTATTCATATATCGTATCTTTATTCTTTATAATTTAATCCACCAAGGCTTTTCCAAGATTCTTACTGGAACAATCGTGAATTTTAACCTGTCCAGAATTTATGATGCTAACAGGGCATCAATTTTTCACCCTGGTTCGAAATTAGTCATTTGGGACATCGATTTGTCCAAGTCATTCTTGTGTGCAGTGACGTTACCAGGAAAGGGGGTGCATACAACACAGGGCATTTGTCTATAAAATGTTTGTTATAAAAAAATAATAAATTTCAGCAGAAATTTATTATTTTTTATAAAATCAAAAATCCCTGTAGTTAGTTTTAACCACAAAAACATTTTTTGTAAGCCCAACTTAAATGCACTATATCAATATAATATGCCAACAAGGCTAAATAAAATACTCTGCTGTATTTACTTTACATTCGTCAATGTAAAATAAATGCGCTGTGTTGCGCTGGAAAGCCTTCAAAAGTTGTAGCGATGCGCTGTGCTTGGCAGGAAAGCGCCACAAAGCTGTAGCTATTTGCTGTGTGATACAGAAAAGCTAAAGTGTTTATTTTAGCAGCTAAATTAACTCCCCCGGTCGGTAACAGTTCCGGATTGGAGTCGGTAAATTTGGTCATTATAGGGGTAAACAAGCTTTCACTGGCTACTATCGGGAACCTGTGCAACAGACTCTTGATTACGGTCTCTGCTTTTCGTTAATGACTAAAGACGCGCAGATGAGCTGTAGGCTACAAGTAAAGCCGACGATAAATAGGAATATAAGATCATTATTTTTCAACCACAGCCAGTTTCTTCGAATTCGTGTTAATTTTAACTAGTAGTTTTGTGAACAGTGAACCTCACTTCGTTAGCATTCAGAGTGAAATAAAAGTGAAAAAAAAAAAGTAATAGTAAATATTGTGTGATTGCTATCAGAATTTAGGCAAAAAATTTAGCGAATAACTTGTGAAACCTTCAAGTCCAACCATTGAAGCATTAGCAAATTAAGACAGACAAATGCCATTTCGTTCTACTTCTCAAACCATAGGTCTCACTACGTTCGGTTAATTACTTTCGAACGACATTTTTCACAATGTACTTTTGTTTATTAAAAACCTAATGATTGCTATTTTGTACACCCCCTCCCTACAACTCGTGAGTTTTATGTTTATTTACACTGGGAATGGTCATTAGTGGGTCGTCAGGCATGAATGAAGATAAGGTTATTGTTTACACATTTCGTATGTGTTTATATATTAATTAATTTGATCAGGAAAAAAAAAGATTAGAGAAACCCAGGTATGCAAACGTCAGTCAACCCACCAAAACCTAGTGAATTTTATTATTTGAATCTTCCATAACAACCCATAATCAGAGTATCCCCGTTATGGCCCCAATGATGAAGTGATCACTACAAAACAGCTTGCCCGATTTTCCTTGTATTTACTAGTTTACTAACTGCTCTAATGCAGTTTAACTATTTTTTTGTAGGTTTGTGGGTTAACCGACTTTTTTCATCAAATTTGCACCTCGTCAGTAAAGATAAGAGGAACTTTTTTTGAAAATGTTCTCTTATTTGTTTTTTGGTAATATATTATTCAAGGCATAGAGTTCAACTTTCAATGACTTCTTCAAAACTGGGTTAAAGAGAAACTCACGAATGTAAGAATCCAATGAGTCGCACATGTAGTACTTTACAATTCTTATTGCGATAAAGCGGATTAAGATTAAGAGTCTGCCGAATTTATTAAGACGAATAAATTAAGAACTAGGGTTAAAAAGGGAGGCGGTACAGTCTTTGCCTACGCTCCACGTGGTTTTATATTTTATTAATATAATTTTTATGATACGTGAACTTCACAAATGTGAGAAACCTGTCGACAAAAATAAACTCGTTCGAAAAATGCAGCAAAGCACAGCCAACACTATGCAAGAAATGTACTACTTCAAGTAAAATTCATTGTCCATTGAAATACATATAAAAAAAATTTAAACCAACATTGTAGAATATATTATTTACACAATGTAGCTTCTATGTTTGAAATATAACATTTCATCACCGATCAAATGTTTTGGCGCTAAAATTTGGAAAAAAAAAACCCAAAAAGTAAACTTAAATCACTTTGGCTTGTGGACGGCTCATTTGAAAACAAAACAACACATGGGTATTTTTCGACAAATAATTGTAAATAAAATAAAGTTTTTCACTGATTCAAGCTATTAGTATCAAATGCATTAACCCCCACCCCAACCCAACTTCCAAATAATGGAATTAAATTGTAGAATAAAAAATAATATGCAAGAAAAATATATGAGATATATATCAGCATAGAAACATAATTAAACACATACAAAACATTTATGAAACGTTAAATAGCTCCCAATGTGAAACCAGCATACTTGACCCTTGACCCCCCCCCCCCTATTCTTCTTTTACCAACAAAGTTCAAAAAATCAAATAATGTCTAGTGGTAAGAATTGAATTTGCTTTCTCAGCTTAAGAAAGAGGAACTTACACTTTTCCTAACCTATGACACAATCGGGGTAGGGAAAAGATGATTATTAAATTGTCATGTTAGAGGGAAACATATTAAACTGAACATCAAAGGCCTCCTGTCACACGCAATTTTTTTGGTTTGGTAAGCCGAGCAATTTGTGAACCATTGACATCAGCTTTTTGCCCAACCAACAGAAATTAATTGGTCAAGAAGCCAACATCAGAGTTGTGCACAAATTGCTCGACTTACCACACCAAAAAATTACGAGTGATAAGAAACCTTAACGATTAAAATATTTCACTATTTCATTAGAATATTATACCATTATACCACATATATTACATCAATAAAACTAAATCATCAGTTAATCATCATCAACTTCTTTGCCAGTCTACATGATCAAATCCAATGATCACCAAGCTGCAAGTTTCGATATGAAAAATAAAATTAAAAAATACAAATTGAAAAGCGTAGATCATGTGTATAATTCTCAATTATTTCGATAATCATTATAATTAGTGAATCATCAGTCAAAATTATACATGAACTATGTTTAATGGCACATGGCATTGATAAAACTTGATTTGAACGTTGAGATCATGAGATTGAACTGTGAAGAGTCAGCAGATCAGCTACCAGATAAACCAAAGTTAAAAGATGCTACTACAAATGCAGCATGTTTGAAATTGTAATTAGTTGTTTTTTTCTTCAAGATTTATGTTCACTAAGCATAAAGGTAAGTAACTGAGGGGACTGCACCAACTTCCGTTATGGTATGTCATATGGTCATCACATGAACTTTATTGTACAAAGCAGGAAAGATGATGCGGTGAAAATGAAAGTGGTGAAGTTTGGGTTTGACGATGCAGTAGGAAATGGGAGAATCCCGAGAAAACCTGCACCCATGGTGTCGAACTCCAAACCGAATCCACATGGTGCAGATGGGAGGAGAACCTGGGCCACTCGTATCAGAGGTAGATGCTTTAACCTCATCAAGTATAACTTTAATGCCATCTTGCAAAATGCATGCCTAAAAATTTCAATTTATAAAATTGCGTGCAGTTGAGGCACACAACCGACCTGGGCGTTTCAACACCCCCCCCCCCATTACTGCAGCACCGCTACATAAAGATCATAACACAAAATATTTATATGGGTAATAGATAAAATTTATATGGATAATACGATATAAAATTAATAATCACAACTTGGACATTCCTAGGTCAAAATCATAAAATGTATAATTTTTTTTCATTGACATGAAAATTTACATAAAATGCCGTAAAAATTTTACTGACATAAAATCAAGAAATGTTCTGCAGACATTTTGTCATTAGTTTCTGAAAACACTAAATAGTACATAGTTAACAAGTGAATTTATTTCAATGTATTGACAATTTATTTTTTTGATGAGAATTACCTGACTATGTCTACATTCTAACGCATTATTATCTAGCCATATCGACTAGCGTCTGTAATGAAGTGGGGATCCACGACGATGTACCACCTAATGCTGGATTCTGGACAAAGATCACCCCCCTGTCGAGATACAGCATTATTTGTCCAAAGCGATACACTTGTTTGGCTTCTTGGAAACGATTGGGAACTGGCATGAACAGCACTCCTATTTCTTCAGCCTTAAAAATAGAAATAGAATAAAAAACATGAAAACCATTTCAATAAATTTAAAAAACAAAACAAAACATGAACACGTTTAACACACCCAATTCAAGTGAAATTAATAACACAGAATTGCTGTATAAATGCATAGAATGTATAAAATAAGTGCAACATACCTTTCTGGTGATTAAATCTTTAAACGTCATAGTGACGTTATTGGTGGATGAACCTCCTGTTCTTATACCTTGTGCAATTGCCTGATGATTAAATAAAGATGATGATTAAATAAACATTCAATATATGCAGTAATGGAAATCCAAAAAGAAAAATAATGTCGCTAGTAAACATGTAACATAAGAAACATGATGCTGTTTAAAATATATATAAAGTACAAAGGGTCTTTCTAAAAAGTTCAAGTTAAATTATGCTACGCAGCAAAAAAGTCCATAAATGAACATGGGTTCGGAAATTCATAATCATTTGAATCCTTACAGCAATTATGAGACAATAGGTCTTCTATGCATTCACATGATTTCACCCTGTATTCTCAAGACCCATGTTTATATGTGCTGCGCTTTGTTTTTATGTGTAGCATCTGCGATAATCTGGACCTTTTAGAAACACCCTGTATGGAAATATTTTCAACATTAAACTTACTTCAAAATTCCGTGCATTTTGCATCTGCGATGCTTCGCTTTCTCTTGGCCTTCCTAGCGATGACAGATACGACACATGATCCTGCATGGCAGGCTGGTAACCTAACGACACCGCTCGGTTCATAATCTCCAATGCATTGGTGAATTGTTCTAAAAAGATTGAAGACAAATCAAAAAAAAATATCCCAATCGTTACTGTATGGAACAACCATGTACAGGCCTATTTTTTTTTGGGGAGGGGGAAAAAAATTTACCTTTTATTACTGGATGAGATAAAAGCGAATCTGAGAACATCGATTTCCATCCACTATACCACTTGCTGACTTCGTCGTAATTTGGATTGTGGCTCAGCCAGCTGCAGAGAACGTGAAGCCATTTTGGGAAGAACGTCTCGGCAAACAGATTAACGAGGCTCGGTATCGGCAGGTAATCTTCCCAAGCCATCACCCAGTGCCATGGCTCTGTTGAAATGAAAAATTAATTTTTTTGTAAAAAATGTTTTATCAATAAATTTACCCACAAAACTCAACTAATTCCATGGAGCATACAACATACGACACATCAAAATACAGGGTATCCACCATGAGATGTCAACATT
>JAQIWH010007782.1:0-10995 GCA_034695005.1 Cryptops parisi | reverse complement strand
ATATCTTGGGTTTAACTATGGGGATATCGCTTTATGCTATTGTGAATGCTATGGTATCGGCAAATAAACAAGTCTTTCGGAAAAGTTGCATAACTGAAAATAAGCAAAAAAAATGTCCTCGGAAATCATCTCGAAACAATCAATTTAACATTTCCTTTAAACATAACAAATACAAAAGCAATAGAATTCATGGCAACAAGCTTGACAAACATTTCCACGGCAGATCTACGCTATTTAAGTAAACATGAAAAGCCACTGAAACATCTTTTAGTTAAAAAAAAAATTAAAATATAAATAGCTTTATTATATTTTACCAACTTATATTGGTAAGATTATGTTAAATTTCACTCGAAGAAAGATTAGCCAAGGTGTTATCAATCAGTAGAATTCATCAACACATTGACAAACATTGATGAATAAATGCTATGGGGACTTAATGCCCAAGCTATCCAAAATTTAATATGTATGATGCACACTGCAAACTATAACACATATTTTCTATTTCTTAAATTCAACTATATACACTCAAATGAGAAAGTTGCTCCAAATCTTAACTTAATCAGCACTAGAATAATCCTTTGTTTTATAACGTATTCACGTATTCAATGTGCTGTAGTTCCAGCCTGTTCTCAAAGTTGTTGTATAATAAGTTCAGACTCAAACGATATTTTTTATTTAACCACAGGACGTGATAGTAAATTCAGAAGGAATGCCACATCGATATAGATATTCGCATAAACTTTTTTTCGTAAACTATTTTCCCAATATGGTACGAATTACCAGAAGAAATTTGTAAAACAATTTACCATTGTCACGAAGTTTGGATGATTGCCTAAGTCATGTATAATCTCGCTTTTGTTTTGATTTATTGTTTATATACTACCATATTTCACTAATTTTTTGTATACATCATTTTATGTATTATTTCCTATGGAATATGAATAAAAAATTTTAATAAATATGTGTAACTTCTAGCATTATTTAGTGAATCGTATATTAGCGAATATATACTATACATCCAATATATTTAAACTGGTGCAATAATCCATTAATGAGTCATAGTATTCACCCGCTTACAGAATTAAGCTACATCTCAGTTCTTCAACCAAAGACATTAAATTTGAACATTGTCGAATTTGATGCTATGCTTAAAACCATGAATAATAGTTTATCCTACCCTAATGATTTTTTAACCAAAGATGTCTTGACAGCACTTCCTGAGGCATGTAGGATACAGATTGTTGCAGTCATTAACCACATTTATTTGACTTCTAATTACCCTTCCATATGGAAAATTGCTTATTTGCATCCCATTTATAAATCGGGCCCTCATAATTCAATTAACTCATTTTGCCCAATCGCGATTCTACCTTTCCTGTCCAAGCTGGCTGACCGTTTTCTTTTCAAGGAACTAAAACAGTTAATTATTAGCACGATACCCCACAACGCATTCGGTGTTACTCCCGGGAAATCCGCATTGAGTATGATTACTACTCTCAATGACCAAATAATATCTTGTTTATCTCGCAATCTTGGTTGTATTATTTTATCTACTGATGCCACAAAAGCCTTTGACACCGTACCTAGGCACGAAATCATCAGTAATCTGCTTATGTTGGGTCTCTCAGACCAATGTATTTCCCTAGTACATAGTTATCTGTCTGAGCGTACATATCAGTTACGTGATGATAACGTTACACGGACATCATTATTATTGGGAGTAGTTCAGGGGTCGTACTTGGCTTCTTCACTGTTTGCAGTAGTAGCAAATAAATGTTCGAAGTACCAATGACCTCTACCCTTTATACATATGTAGATGATAATTTCTTGCTGATTATATTCCCAAAATTTAAACAACACGTGGCAGAATTCCAACTTCGCCATGACATGGACTTAATAACCAAATGGTACGACGATAGGCAAATGAAATTAAATCCAATTAAAACTAGACGGATTACCATTAACACCAATGAAAAAACTAACGATTCCATCGATATTCTGGGCATTACAATTGACTCGAAATTGACGTTCGCATTACACATTGAAAAGATGATCAAAAAACTTAATGAAAATATTTTTATTATCAAACGCCTAAAAAACATTTTATCCACTAAAGAAAAAAAAGCATTCGTCATCTTCAAAATTATTTCAATTATTACTTATGGTATCCTAATTTGGTCAAATACTATAAAATTCCGTGTCAGACGTCTAACCGTCGCATATAATATGATCCTGCGTATGATTTTCAGGTGGTCCAGATAAGCGTCCATTACTAAAAAATGTAAAAAATTGAATATCCTAACGATTAAAAAACTCATCCACTTTCACCATCTTAAGGAAGTTCCCAGATTTATTAATAACCCATCTCATTCCCTGCATCACTTTAAAAAAAAATTTAATAACATCATTAATAATAGAGAATCTACAGCTTTTAAATTTTATAACGTGGACCTTAATAATAACAGGCTTTCAAAGTGGTATCCATATAATTGCTTCCAGGAATGGAACAATCTACCAACCAGGTTACGTAAATTTGCATGTCCAGAGAAATCGAATCACAATAATTTTAAGAAATTTGATCATATGCTGTTTCATCACATTAATCATTGTAATTAGTATATTTTATGATTAACTGATAATTGTGTTTAATTTGTTTTTTCCGTATTTTCATGTGTTTTATTCTTATTTGTTGTATGTTTAAGTTTGTTTTTTTATTATTATTCGTTTTATTCATTGCGTTCATAATTCTTTGTACGCCATATCTTTGTATAACAGTATTAGTTTGGTCCCTCAGGACTGTTTTAAATAAAAATAAATAAAAAATATATGCATTTTTACTAGCACGAACAAAAAAAAGTTGATAGAATGAAAAGCCAACCAAACCTACAGTTATCAAACCCCACCAAACCTACAGTTATCTAACCCCACCAAAGTTACCTAACCTGAACTATCTTGTCCTAAACTTTAAATTTAATTTTCAATATTATTTTTAATATTATTTTATTATTATTATATTATAATAAAATATAGTATAACTAGAAATGGACACGTGGTATTGCAAGGAGGAATTGCATATACTGTACCTTGCAAGCCTTTTCCGATTGCAAGCCTTTTCATCCCACCCGATGGGCGGGATGAAAAGGCTTCACTGTCAAGTGCCAACGCTATTACAAACAACTGGGCTGCTGCCGCTACAGTGCTGCGCAGGCGTTAGTAGCGGCCAGATTCCGTACTAGGAGGAATTGACGTGCCAAAAAAAATTTTATGTTGCGAAAAAGGAAATGGAAGCAACCCCAAACAAAAAATGTATTTCCGATTGTGTTTGTTCGTATCTCTGAAAGTTTGTAAATCCAAAGTTCGTTAGTAGAAGAGCACCTGTATGTAAAAGGCGAATTATCGTGTTTTTATTAGATCATGGTGACATTCACGTGGTGTAAATAAATTGAGCGAGTGCACTTTTGGACATGGGTACATGGATTACTTCCCTGGAACCCCTCGCATGCCCCTTTGAATTTGTGTATCGAATTAAGGTCTACCCTGTATTTTGAAATCTTTTATTATAAACGAACTGTATGCCCGTCAACAATGACGGAAGGCAGTTAATTCAATTGATAAATATAATTCATTAATTTAATTCATGTTGCTTTGCAACATCCGTTACAGTTATTTATTTTTTTACTATCATGTTGCTTTGTAACTTTTGCTGGTTATTGTTTCATGTTTACTTCATTCGTTAGTTACTGATTATGTTTGTGTTGGTATTGTAACACATATTTCATAGTTACGGTTGTTTTTTGTTGTTTGTTGTCATAGAAACATTGAAGCACGGAAAGACACCCAAAGAGAGATAAAGAGACATACTTGACTTCTATATTATTCAATAATTCTTAATTTACTGTACATTTTATTTTCAATTCACCTTAATGTTTAATAAAAAACCTTAAAAAAACGTTTACCACAAATTGATATTATTGTAGAGTATTTACCAGAATGGTTAAATTTATTTTGGTGATGTTGCAAGAACGTTGAAAATTATAAACAAAATTAACAATTATTACTATCACTGACTATTACTTTAATTGTCAAATATTTTTTTGTACAAAATTACGCTCGTAGATTTTAGTTTTTTGTTAATTATATGTTGTCACACAATTTTAACTAAAATGAAGTCCAAGATCATAATCTCCACTAAACCCAACATATAACAAATTATGTTCAAATTTTATGATTTAACTGCAAACTACATAATTTTGTAATGGAGAAAAACTTGTGCATCATTTTTAAACAATTTTTATTGTCATATGTTAAAAAATAATTGGAGTTTTAATTGTATTACGTACAAAATATTAAGTGAACAGAATTTTATACAGGATGAGTCATTTGACGTGACGCACCTAAATATTATGAAAACAAAGCATGTGTTAGTGTTAGATGCAACAATGTAAATGTGTTAGATAAACATTGTTTGCAAGTACAATTTGCTATTAATCGTATAATTCGTGTCGTTTTTAATTTAAACAAATACCTTCTGTTTCCAATTTCTTACTTACTAAAAAATTGTAAAAAACTCATAAAATTTTATTGTTCATGTAAATTTTCAAAGATTTTTCAAAACCCACATCACCCATCACATACGTGGCTCCCTGTTTCGCCTAATCCCGTTTCGCCTAAAAATAATAGCTTCGATTCACCTGTTTTTTATACTTTTTATATTAGCTTCACTTGTGAGTGAGTGAGTTAGTGTCCTTTTGGTTTTTCAAAAATATTATCTCACGTTTAGATAAAGAAAAGATTTACAGTTTTAGCTATGTGCCACATTAATACGCCAAAATTTATATAGCATTTTTGTAGTTTAAGGTTACCCTTTTATTAATATGTTCGATCGTATTTATTCGTAGGAAAACAAACTACAAGTAGCACTTTTGTATATCCGTGCCACCAATATCTCGTATTGTTTTGTCCCCAGTGGACGTGAAATTAAACAATAAACAATGAACATGGTCATACAAACTGCACAATTTTTTTCCAATACAAAATGATGTAATTTAAAATGAATGGATCATAAAATTGAAACAAAATTGGTTGTATCTTGGGTTTAGTAAATATTATAATCTTGAACTTAATTTTAATTAAAATTGTGTGAGAACATACCATTAACGAAACACTATAACTTTAACCACGAGCATAATTTGTGAACAGAAAAATAATTGATTATTAGAGAAATTTACAACATTTAAAAGTACTTTAATTTAAAAGTAGTTGAATTGGCTAAACTTTCTTAATAACTTCAAAGCAATTTTCTTAATCAATAATACAAACATTACTGATTATAACTACTGGCAACTACTTACAATACTACTGATTATTAAAGCTTGACAATACATCTTAAATCCAGCATTTACGTTTAGTCCTACAAACAAGAAAGATAAAGTATACTTGATCCAAGTATACGGAAATACTTGTGAATCAGCTTACAACTGAAATTTTGTTGTGTCTTCATTTGATTTTACACCACAAAATATGTAAGTAATTTTTTAACAAAATTTATAAATATTTAGTTTGACAAACAAAATTTTAATTTTAAAAAACCAATTAACTACATTACTACAGCAAAAAATATTTTACACAGAGTAATGAATAAGTCAAGTTTACAGTGGGGGAAAAACATTAAGTACTTTTCCGTTTGTTGATGAAAGACACCACTTGTAGCGCTAGTGGCTGTAATAGTTGTAGTTTTCAGCTACTGTAGGCGAGCATAGATACCAGTTTAAGTCAGCAAAACTTAATAATTGAAAGGCCTGGTGAAAAAGGATGTCAAGTAGCATTGTTGCAATTTCGAGGAAAACGAATTTAAAGATCTGAATTTGCATTGCTGTCTACGGGCTATTTCACACTTATTGCACTAATACCTGTACCGAATTTTTTAAGGAGCTAACAATCGTTTCATTTGTAATAAACTATGATTCAGTTAACTACAACAAATCAACATACAGGGTGTACATATATTGCTTTTTCAGTTCATTTCTTAATATCACAAAGACAAAGATAGGTAAAATAGAACAGTCTTCTATATGCTCACCAACTGTGAAAGTTGTTTTCCGCACGTTTTTGTATACGTAGACGGCACGCGTGTCACGAAAAAAGTGGAACTTTTTAAAATAACAACTCCTCAGGAGGAATCTCAATGTGTTATCAAGTATGTCATGTCAAAATCAGGCAAACAGGTGCAAAAAAGTTTTAAAACATTGCCGACATTGTCTTATCAGTCACTTGATTGGCTGAAATTAGAACCGACTGAAATGTGTTTGCTTCATCAGATTCACCGTGTATGTTTTAATGCCACCGTTTTGCGCTTATCGAAATGTCGATTCACGTTGAAGTCAAGAAATACTTTATGCTGGTTACAATTTTGAATACTTTTTATGAAGTCATGTATATTACGTACCATATATTAAAATATACTCATGTTTTATAATTGTTGGATTTTTAGCATAACAACAACTCCACTTTTAACAGCTTTCTGCACATTAAACATCGCTATTTGCCTCTTGCATTGTGTACATCAATTACACCAAAACTCAGCACATCAGGTAACTTGTAAACAAATTTAACACACTTAAAAATCAATACATTTTAACCATGGTAATATAGTCGTTAGTTAATTTAAAATTTAAAGTTTAAATTTTAAGTTTTAAGTTTGATTAATTACAAAGTCAATTCATTCACATTGGCAACCTAATTTTTATTAAAATCGTATCAATTTTTTATTAATAAAGATGTTTTTTTGAAAGAATTTTCCAGGTTTTATCTTAAAATTCGTATTTATTTGGTTTCAAGAACATGTTATAATCATCCAATAGTAAGTGAATATAATAAGGCTTCAAAAAAGGTATCTAATAAATTGAAAATTTAACACGGTCAAACACAGTTTGGGCTTTACTAATCCGGAAAGACTAAATAGTATGTTCTGATCAGAGACAATTTTCCGAACTAGTGAATCTTACGGAAAAAATGGCACAATAAACTGTAAATTTAAAAATTATGAATCAAAAACGATCATTTTTTCATCTCTGTAACTTTCACTGTAAATTTAAAATTTATGAACCTAAACGATAATCTGCAGTCATGCCAATATATGATATTGTCATGCATCTGTTAAGCATCCTCCAAGTTCTTTTTTTGTTTTACCGAACAAGTGTTTATCCACGTGCGACTACCACTTATTCAGTAAAATGACAAACAAACTTAGATTAAAATCAATGGGAGTTTGAAAATTGCTATTCTCTAACTGATTGCAGCGGAGTTCGTCTGTGGGGGCATGAAGTTGATCACACGTTCCGATCAAGATCACCTAACATAATAATACAAAGACAGTGGCACTGCGAATTTCACGTTGATTTCAAAACAACATTCATTAATTATTTTATTTATTGTTGTAATCACTGTCTAAACTATTGAATTATTCACCACTGATAGAAGCAACTCGGTTTTTCTTAAGTTTCACCGGCTTGTTGCAACCCCCTCCCTCTTTATGATACTGCCCGGACGACAAACGTTTCATGCACTCATTCAGGGCACGTTCTACCACCCTTCTAACTTTCAGCATTGTAGGCCCTCTGTTTTTTGTGTAATATTTTCCCGTACGGAGATCTTACTTGCCTTTGTATTATTATTATTATATTTTAGAATACACATTTAATAGCTTTATTTAGAATGAAACTAAGTAAAAGGTTATCTCGTAGTATAACAAAAAAACCAAGAATACACAAAGAAGCACAAACACAAACAGCCTTTATGGATTACAATATAAAAGTCACAGGACACCCTAAAGTGATCTGGCTTGGTTTCTCAATGGGAACAACAACTGCTGTAACTCTCATGGCAAAAATGCCAGAGTACAATGACAAAGCAAGTTCACTTTTGACTTGTTACTAGTATACAGCCCCGTCAAGATGACGGGAAAGTTTTTATTTTTGCTACATTTCGTTATTTTTGTATTATATCTTTTTAACTCATGTTGCTTCGCAACATTTGTTACAGGTATTTATTAATTTAACTCACATTGCTTTGCAAAATTCGTTACAATTTGAGATAACTGTCGTAAGACAGGCTATTTCTTTTTGCTTGGTCATTTTCTTTCACCCTTCTTATTGTCACCCAAGCGATTGTCCCAGTGAGAGTGATTGATCCTAATATTTTCCCTACACTACATGTGGCAAAGGAAAGAGAAGAAAAAAGCCGACTCTTCTACAATCCACAAAGCGGAAACACATTCCTGAACCGTACACGCTTACCCAATTATAATAAGGATTTTTTCTAGTATCGTATATTTGATGTTCTGTAAGGATCTAATCATCCGATTATATTTCATGACAGTTTCTTGGCTTTATTGCCATGGGCATGGTGACAAGGGTATGATATGGCTTTCCATCTCTCTTTCAGACATTAAAATTTTACCAGATGACAATTACCGCACTCTATGTAAGCATTTTATTAGCGAGACTCAGTCCGAAGATAAGGATTGCGAGTTTATTATCCACAAAATTTGGAAACCTAGCAAAATAATGTACGACAAAAGTTTCAATCGTTTTATGTAGGTTTTGTACTTTGCCAAGAGTTTCCTACATTTAAAATCCTGTGAATAATAAGACTCGCAAAACTTATTTTTGGACTGCCCCTCGTATATAAAAAGTGTTCATAAATGATAGACCAAAATTTAATTGCCTATAAAACTCCAAACGTACAACATAGCGAAATGTAGTAAACAGCGTTTGAACGGACAGCTCAAAACATTTTATTCTTGAGAGAGACTTTTGTATTCATCCATCAAACAGTGTGTGAGGAAATCTTTGATAAAGATTTGAGAGCAGCAGGTGGTATAGTAAACCTGGGATCTTTCAACAAGAAGGCTCTGTTTCATTGGGCCTCTGATGAATTAAAAAAGAAGGGTCAATACCTCCCTCCCCCTAAAGTTAACTGACATAACCCCTTTTGACCTTTACTTTTGGAGTTATATAAATATGTTATGCAACAAAACTTACAAGAAATGAAGAATTACGAAACAGGATCATGGCAAAAATTTTCTCACACGCGCTGTATTACGGGTAAAACACGCCTACAAAATTAAAACTTTTTCATCTGGTCGTCCAAACGCTGTTTACCGCATTTAGCTATGTTATTATATGGTTGAAATACCATTTGTAATTAAAATGTGATCAATAATTTATGGACACACTGTATGTTTAAATTTCTGTAAATAATTTTAGATTTATGTAAATCAATTACTCTAAGGCTGAAGTTTTAGTGTTGTTTAACGAAAGCTTGCAGGGTCACTTGGTACTCCCATAGAACTTCCTGGAAACGATGTTACAAAGACACTATGGTTGAAACTATGTCCACCAGAAAATCCAATCATCTGTTTAATGCTGTTTAATTATCTCTTTGGTGTGGAAACCGAAGCAAATTTTAATAAGGTTATTTAAACAAAATTAATGTCGATACCCATCGTTGATAACCGTGACAAATTTGTATTATTTCAAAATTAGACTTTTATCTCTAACATTTTGTGGCAATTTCCAGCCGGTGGTTCTTTCCAGCAAATGCTTCATCTCATTCAGGTAATTGTATATGATTCATTTATTTTATGTATTACAATGAAGAGTATCAGTACTACTGCTTTAGTAGTAATTTATAAACTAATTATTATTTTCCCAAACGTTTCAGATGCCACACACAAACAAGTTTACCCATTATGATTTTTTGCCACGTATTAATCGGGTGAAATATAACCAGGTAACACTTATAGCTGTAGGATCACAAAAATAATACGTGTTATCTTGACAAGTGTAAATAAATGTTATGCAAAACACAAAAAAGTACCGGTGGTAGTTCATAATATATTAGAAACAAGTAGCAAAAATTGCAAAAATACTGGTTGTCCCAGCCAAAGCTTACCAATTTTATACTAATATAATAAAAATTCTGAGTATTAGATATATTCATTATATCTGATGCAATAGACATGCAATCCAATGACGGCAACTGCTGCCAACAATACCGATTATGAATTACTTTTTCCGGGTAATATTAAAGTGCCTATCCGAGCTATATCCAGGCCATTCACGATGGTCTTACCAGCCGTAATCTTACTAATGATTACCAGCCGTGTTTAAGTCTAATAGCATCTTGAGGGGGGTCTTTTGAATGGTGCAATTTTCATCGACCTTGAAATTAATTTTTAAAAAAATAGCATTGTTAAATTTTATACAATGCGTGGTAGGTATCAAGTCATATTTAGAAAACTGTAATCAACAAACCATATAATCAGAATCAACTCTTTCGTGTTATTCATTTTCAACAATCCAGCTGAAAAAACAAATCATCCAAGAATCGCGATTACAACACACCATGTTAATGCAGCAGTTTCATTGCATAGCAAGAGTTGTATGCAGTGAAGCTGCGGTATTAACATGGTGTGTTGTAATCGCTATTATTGGATTTTTATTTCAGTTGATTGGTTGGAAATAAATGACACGATAGTCGAATTCTGACTATATGGGCTGTTGACTACAACTTTTTAAATATGACTTAATACCTACGACACATTGTTTAAAATTTAACAATGCTTTTTAAAATTAATTTCAAGATCAATTAAAATAACACCATTCGAAAGACATAATGCTATTACTGTATATCCAAAACTCAGAATTTTCATTATATAATATTTTCGAGTATTAAATTGGTAAGCCTTGGCTGGGACACTTGGTATATAAAACAATATAATTTGATAGTAAATAATACGTCAAATAATAATAAGGTCCTTTTCCGTTAATCTAAAAACAACGAAAAGGCGACGATGATGGCGCTGCAATCCGGACAATATGTATCGATAGAAGTATGACTGATCACCACTCTTCACCTAACACCCTATCACTAACTTGACTGGGGTGATGTTTGTAGAGGGTTCGGTTAGGAGTGGTGATCGGTCACATACTT
>JAQIWH010007781.1:0-10997 GCA_034695005.1 Cryptops parisi | reverse complement strand
GTTGTGCAGAATATCACTTCCACTTGGAAGGACAAATCTTACCCTTTCTTATGTTTTCCATTATGGAACAGTTTACCTATCAGAATACGCAATTGCGTTCATAAGATTAATATGGTTGATAAAAAACCTTTTATGATGTTTGATAGTCTTTTAAAAAAACATATTTTGCTATGTGATTGAATTTTGTATGAGTTTGTGTTTTGTTTGTATGTATAAGCTGAAGGGGAGTTGATTCCACACAAGGTAGATGTTGTAGGGGTATTTTCACTTTGCCTTAATCTGTTCAGATGTTGCAAAGTGGAACTTGTAACAATTCTCCTGTCTGTGATAAATAATATTATCGAACAGGGACTCATGGTGATGAAGGGGATGATTGCTGTTAATAATGAACCGTGGGACTTCCTTCAAACGGTTGTACTGTATAAGCTGATTGAAATTGAGGATCTTAAGAAATTTACACGTATTAGTTATAGAAGAGTATCTTGAGATCTTAAACAGCAGTCTAATCACGTTGTTATATGATACCTTCAGTCTACGGAGACGGAATGCGGATGCGTCCGCCCATACAAGTATCCCGTAGGATAGTACAAAACAAATTTTTGATTTAAACAGTATTATTTTTTCCTTATTATTAAAGATTGGTCTCAACCTCTTAAAAAGAAAAAGATGGCGATTTAATTTCTTAATCAATATTTCAATCTGCGGTCCAAAAGTCAGGCTTTCATCTATTGTCACCACAAGGATGTAGATACATTCAGCCGTCGGTTTTGCATGATTAATCATCACAGTTGTAGTTTTGAGTCTTTGAGTAGTTTAAGTTTCATACTGCGATTCTCAAACTACTGTCGAATGTCTTCAAAGTCTTTCTATATCTGCATTTGCGCAATATGTGATTCGAACCGAGGATACTCAAAGATGAGGAAATTATCATCTACAGAAGCAACGAAAAAAATTAGAAAGAAATTATCAGAAGAAAGATATTATCAGAAGCAATAAATGTAGAGGGAGGTTAAAAAGATCATTAGCCACCACCGCATATAACAGGGGGGCCATTGAAGTGCCTTGAGCTACCCCACAGGAGGACTTAACTTTAGTCCCCTCTAAAGTACCGATCTGAAGTATCTCTCTGATAGATAAGCTATGCAAAAGAGTAATTCCTGATTTAGAGACGCCCAAGCTTAAAAGCTGACTAACTAGTAATTCCCGAGGCACTGTGTCATAGGCTTTTGCAACGTCCATAAACATTATAATGCCATAATTCTTAATCATTGCCTCAATCACAAGACTGTAGATTTTTAAAATCGCAAACATTGCGGGTTTACCTCTAATAACACCATACGCATTAATGGGCGTAGTGTTCTTTATAGTTTTTTTTTATCTCGGTTAAGAGGAATTTGTCTGCGAATTTTGCAAGATAGGGTAGGCGAGCAATTGGACTATAAGATGTTATTACGTTATTGGGGCCTTTTTTATAGACGAGATTAATGGAGGCGATTTTCCAGGTAGAAGGGTAGTAACCCTGGTTATAAAGGTGACAGAACAGTTTTATTATAAGAGTTTTGTAAGAGTGAGGGATTTTAGTTAAAATTTCCTTGTTAAAAATATCTCCTGGAAAGCCACTTGATTGCCTCATAGGCACAAGAGCCATATTAAATTCTTGTAATGATATCACGTTAGCAGCTAGTAATTCTTCATTATTTAAAGGAGGAAGTGAAAAATCAGTCTTTAGGGATAGTGTAAAGGATTGTTACACTAGTTGAGAAACTGGATGTAGTATTGTGGGGGTAGTTTTTTTACATTAATGGTGGTGGATGAATTAACCAGGATCCACAATGTAGAGATATTGTTTGCCGACATTATCGCGTTCCTCTTAGACATTTTTACGGCAGTTTTAAAGTTACGATTTGCTACCTTTTTATGGAGGACAGTAGTGGGATTTAGATTAAGCACCAACAGTTGGTATGCAGATTTTTTTTTTTTTAAAGTTACATTAACATCATGGTTTCACCATTTCTTATCTTTTCTAGTCATTTTAAATCCTCGGGATATTTTTTTGGAAAGACCACATGATAGCAAGTCACCAAAAAGTTTCTGTTCTAAACCATGTTCAAGATTATCTACTCCGGGAAATTGGTCTGAGAGCTGGTGAAAACACGGCATTATTGGGATAACTAAATTCCATGTTACATTCTTAGTATTATAGCGGTTATGGAAAGTGGAAGGATTGTTCTCCTGGTAGGCAGCCAATTGGGGCATCGGGGGGAGCATTTTTGCTGTACTCGGCAGATGATCACATCCTGATAAGGTGTTCGAGGTAGGTGGTAAAAATTGCCATGAATCAGGTATAAACATTTGGTCGAGAGTATTAGCGCATCTTTCTGTTACTCTAGTCTGGAAGTGAATAATAGGCACGGAATAAAGCCCAAGGCAGATCGAAATAAGCGATGTGACTTCCACCTTTGGGTTATTGAAGGGCAGGTTGAAGTCACCGACAATAATATTATAATAATTAACGTCCAAGTGGTCTAATAGACATTCATTTAAAATATCAATATCAGTGTAGTTTGGACGGTATATAAGAGTAATCATTACTTGATGTAGATAGGAGAGAGGAATCCCAATCCACATTATTTCCATACCTGCCTCACCATAGCTGTTTACGTAGAAAGAAGGCAGCGCGGCAAGGCAGTAGATAAGAACACCCCCTCCCCGTGTGAGTATCTTTACGGTAGGAGGTATACCCAGCAATATTTATAAATTTATCGTCAGTATCCGAGGTCAGCCAAGTTTCAGTGATGGCCAAGATCACCGGTTTATGTTTCTGAACAATCATCTCCACATCATCAAACTTGGTGTTGAGGGACCTCGCGTTCAGGTTGATAATGGAGAAATAATCGATGGTGGAATGAGTCTTTATTTGTCATAGAGACTCACTGGCAATAGGATGAACACCAGGGGGAGGCAGATCCTGTTCTTCGTCCTCTTTAATCAAGATGGGATTTGGACCAATGATTTGTCATAAGACAAACTAATTGGCCATAGAGTCGAATCTATAAGATTGACGTTGTTTTTATCACAGACTCGGACAAAGAAGTTCTTCGACGTAATATCTCTCAGTGTTTTCCTGTTTTCCAGTGTTTTCCATCGATATCAGATCGATGGGCACATAGATAGCTCTACAGCTGGATAAACGTTATACTAATCACTCTGGCATTGAAAACTAATCACATTGAGCAGTTTATTTATGAATGTACATATCTGGAATGTGAATCTGGTGTGTAAACATGTAAGTGGCGTGCGTGTCTTAAAAAGGTTTAATTATTAAAAATAACAACTCGGGACAAATTTCAATGCGTTACATCATACATCGTATTAAAATTAGTCACACAGTTGCAAATAAGGCTTAGAACGACGTATTCAAAGGACGGGACGTTATCTACCAAGTATGTTTACTTATCCATGCATAATATTTTTCGTACCACTTGTCGTATCTGTATCTAATTTTGACTAATTATATCATGCAATACATTGAACTTTCTTCTGAGGAGTTGCCATATTAATTTCACGTTTTCACTGTACGCAGGTCACCTACATGTACAAACACATACGGGAAAACAACTTTCACAGTTGGTTTACATAACGTTGAAAACTGTTCATTCTACCTATTATTGTACTTGTATTGTTAGAAACCAAATGGGAAAGGTAATTTATGTACACTCTATATTGTAATATATAAGTTAGTGATGGTTTGATTGTTCGTTACCGGATTGTAGGTAGCGCCTATAGCTAGGATAGCTAAGAAAGCTACAAACACATTTTCAGTTTTCATGATGAATTTCAATGGAGTACTGATGGAATGTCAAGTTGCGTTGTAATGATTTAACACATAAGTTTTCCTCTATACAGTATATATACTCACAATGTCTTTGAGCTAGTTTAACGATTGTTCTACTGTACACCTGGCCAATAAATAACATACATTCATATAAAAGATTAGTTTTATCTCTATCGCACAACTGTTTTTTTGTATTATTTCTATTGTACTAAACACCATTCGTAGATAATTATTAATTTGTGCATTTTGTTTAGTTATGCGTAATGGGTTTATTAATGTATTGGCAAGTGTTTGAAAACTAATGCAAAACATTGAACCTAGAATAAATTTTTCATTATTCCGAACGGTGGGTTGCAGCCTATTGTCAGCACTTTGAGACACAGCTGAAATGATATAATACATTGATAAACAGGAACCGATTAAAATAAAATAAATCACAATAAACTTGTTGAAGGCAACTCACTGTTCAGCCAATTAAAAAGCAACTAATGCCACGTTTTTTTTAATTTTGTTTTTTTGGTAATATTCACATTGTTCCAACTGAGGACACACGGTAGATTTCTATGTTAGAAATGTCAGGGAAGGAAATTGGAATGCGAGGAAGTGAGAGAGGGTATTGTTTTGCTATTTGGTATTTGTGTGAACGATAAATGATGACAAGTTGCTGCTTTACTATGTGGTAAAGTAATGATTATGACAAAATATAAATGATCAGCACCACTCATGGTGGAAAAAATATTTCTTATTCGTTTAAAATTGATTTTATACGTTTCTTATTTAAATTGGAAAGAGCATGCAGAAAATCTACTGCATTCAACAAGCAATTTAAATTTTATTCGCAGTGCTGTATTCGAAACTTCATTTCATTTCAACAAGAAAAATCCAAGGAACATTTTATTGTGTGAAATAGGTTGCAAATCAGTCGAAAAAATTTAGACATCATAATACAAGTGCACTTTCGTTATACATTTAACTTATATTACAATTTTATTCATTACAAAATGATCAAGATTTTAGAGTTACATTTATTATAAGAATATGGATAATATTAGAACTTTAACCAGATTGATATATTGTATGCAGATACCATGTATCTTGTGCTAATTCTTCTTTATCTGAGAGTGTGCATGTTGTAATCTACTTTAGGCATTCTTTCCAAAGAGTCGGTCCTCCGTGCAAACCTACGCGAGGTATTATAAAAAAAATGAAGTATTTTTATTCTGCATATTAGTATGGAAACAGTTTTTTTTTCCTACAAATTGAAAATATGTTACTTACAAGAACTGTTTTGTGGGCTATACATGACCCAAATTTCTGAAATTGGCGAAAGAATTACATTAACATTCGATAGATGTTTGGTGTGATTTAACTAACTTGGGCATACCGAAGGGTCCAGGTCCAGGGCGCACATGGTGTACCGTTGAACAAGTCCAGGAAAATACTAATAGGTGAGAGTAAATATGTAATTCAGTTGTACTTCCTGTAAAAAGCTAGTGTTACATTAGTACTTCAGCAGCTAAAAGCTAAACGGTGCGAACCGACATGCTTATGTACGTCTCCTATCATCATTATTTCACATCAGTTTTATTTATGTGGCATTGATTTTTACTTGTGCTAAGAATCGATTTTGAAATAGAATGAAACTGGTGGTGGGTTTACCTTCCGATTAATAAAGTTGTTGAAAATGGTCCAGAATTCTGGTATGTTGATTCCATTTTCATCAGTCTGAAATTTTCAACAAAAGGTTTTCAAAGATATACAAATATGAAACTTGATAATTATTATGATGAAAATATCACATACAGCAGTTCCTCTACTAATGAACGAGTTACGTTCCGGACGGCCGTTCGTATCATGAAATGTTCGTAAGTCGCTAATTAACCATATTTATCATAATTTTTTTCCGTTTTTATATATTATTCGAACTGTAGAACGATCCATCTTGTAAGAGCGTGTTACATTAACCATTTTCTCTCCAGCATCGAGTTTTTTTTAATAATCCCCACTTTGATAATCCCCACCTTCGTGTTCCAAGCCCAAGGTATTCAGATGGCTTCACTGCCAAGTGCCAGCATTATTACAAACAACTGGGATGCTGCCGCTACAGTGCTGCGTAAGCGTTAGTAGCGGCCAGATTCCATAGTAGGCGGAATTGACGCGCAGAAATTTTATGTTGCGAAAAGAAGAATGGGCGCAAAACAAACAAACAAAAATGTATTTAAGATTTTGTTTGTTCGTAAAGTTTGTAAATCGAAAGTTCGTTAGTAGAGAAGCGCCTGTAGTTTTGTTACCGTAACGTCATAGATAATTTCTTTCAATCTTTGGGCATCGTTTTCAAGCTTTATTTAAAAAAAAACAGTTACTTAATAAAATGGCACAATTAGTATATAATAAAAATATGTAAAACAGTTTACCTTACCTTCTGGGTAGCATCAAAACTACCAAACCACTACAGTTCTTGATTTCCATACAATACATTTAAAATATTGAATGAACTACCGTTTACAGTAAGGAAACTAGCCTTATCATGTTCTAGTCGTAGTTGCGATGTCTTGTGTAGACACTTCAGAAAACTTCTATTTAAACATGTATTTTTCTCTGATAAATTTTGAACAATCCTTTTTCTTTTTTGTTATTGTTTTATTGTATATTCATTTATTTTCTTGCATTTTTTGATTATTTTTTAATTTGTTTTACGATACTTATTGCTTTCCTATTATACAGAAAAACTGACTTGTTGTTAATCGTATATATGTATATAGTTTGTTTATTGTTTTTTGATCGTTGTGTCTCCATGGGACGAAAATAAATACATAAACCGATAATTTTTCACTCTCCAACTTGAGGCTTGATGAAGTTATAATAATGTTGTCGAATTGATAGTTTGGATGCTACCGATTGGGTAAGGTGAATTATTTTACATATTTTCATTGTTTTTAAGGATAGGGGACCGTGCAACATTTTAGTACCAGTATAGTTCAAAGTTAAACGAGGTTTCTTTAAGGTATAATTATTATATTTACGAATGTTTTCTTTCCATGTACTCCGTACGATTTAAAGAAATCCCACATTGTTTTATGCTAAAAAAAAAGATTAAGTTTGTGTTAACTGATACAGAAATTCTAATTGAGCAACGCTTAATTGAACAACGCGTAATTTGTAAATTGAGCAACGCTTTGGCTTACCCCATGAAACGGAAGATCATAATTGACACAGTCGGAATCCTAAAAAATGAAAACGCATTTAGTTGACACCTATCATTGCTCGTAAATGGTTTTGCTAACTATTCTAGAATGAATATTCTGTATGAATAGTACAGACAGCGTGTACAAAAATCACCTTTCCCACTTCGGTTCTTAATAAAAATAAAGTTAGGCAGAATTGTCAAATTATGTTCACCATCGGTGAAAGTTGTTTTTCCGCACATATTTGTACATGTAAGTGGCGTGCGTGTCTTAAAAAGGTGTAATTATTTAAAATGACAACTCGGGACAAATTTCGATGCGTTACATCATACATCGTATTAAAATCAGGCACACGGTTGCAAATAAGGTTTAGAACGACGTATTCAAAGGACGGGACGATATCTACCAAGTATGTTTACTTTTGACTGCAATATATTTGTTTTACCACTTGTCGTACCTGTATCTAATTTTGACTAATAATATCATGCAATACATTGAACTTTCTACTGAGGAGTTGCCATATTAATTTCACGTTTCTACTGTACGCAGGTCACCTACATGTACAAACACATACGGTAAAACAACTTTCACAGTTGGTATACCTAACGTTGAAAACTGTTCATTCCACCTATTTTTGTACTTATATTGTTAAGAAACCAAATGGGAAAGAAGGTAATTTATGTACACTCTATATTGTAATATATAAGTTAGTGATGGTTTGGTTGTTCGTTACCGGATTGTAGGTAGCGCCTATAGCTAGGATAGCTAAGAAAACCACAATTTTCATGATGAATTTCAATGGATTTCTGATGGAATGTAAAGTAGCAGATGTAACGATTTACCACATAAGTTTTTCAATATACAGTACAGTATATATACCAACAATGTCTTTGAGCTAGTTTAACGACGATTCTATTGTACAACTGGCAAATAAATATCATACAAAAGATTAGTTTTATCTTCATCGCACAACTGTTTTTTGTATTGTTTCTATTGTACTAATAGAAATACTATTAGTAGTTAATTATTAGTTTTTGAATACGCATTCTGTTTAGTTATGCGTAATGGATTTAGAGATGTATTGGCAAGTGTTTGAAAACTAATGCAAAATTTAAAGTTGATCTAGGTTGTTAAAAAAAAGTCACTTTGTTTACAAAAGTAAAGCGTCCATAAACTCCATACGATGCCATGAATTTCAAAAAGGTATTATGCTAATTAAAAGTAACTTTGTGATTAATGTAATGACAGTATAATTGCTCATCAATGGTAGTTATGTATAGGACATACGATTCACTTACACCGTAAAATGGAAGATCATAGTTGATACAGTCAGTATCCTACAAAATTTAAATGTTTGTATCAGATGGTTTCATGAACCATTATGGCAAGTGAATTAACACTAATATTTTGTTGACATTTATTATGGAAATTTTTTTCTGTAATATTGTGGTTTATCTGACTGGGAAATAAAAACAAACAAACAAACTATTCAATATTTAATATTTTTTGTGCGATAGTAACGGAATAATTCAGTGATGATTTGATGGTTCATTACCGTATTGTAGGTAGCTTCTGTGGCTAAGACAGAAATGAAAATTATTAGCACTCCTCCAGTTTTTATTGAGAAATTGCTGGATAACTGATGGAATGTAGTTGAGGATGTTATATGTTTATTTCAATAGTTTGTCAGTTCATATACTCGTACAAAAATGTGTTTCTAGTTTAATGAAGAGTTCATTATCAGATCCAATTAAAAATTGTCATATACTCACAGTATTTATCTGTAGCGCACAGCTGTAATTTTTATACTGCTTTTTTTGTACTGTAGTTGTAGTTGAAAAGCGATCGGAAATTTATTAGGAATTTCTGAACATGGTTATCTGCAGTTACCAGTTATGTAGTAATACCATATGTTTGGAAACTAATGTAACCTTGAACCCAGAATTGCGTAACTTTTTATAACATTTCATTCAGTGCACGCCGTCGCTTATTGCAATCACTTGGGTTCACAGTAAAGAAACTAATATTGCACACATTAAGGGCTTCGGGCAGCATAATGGTAAGTCACGTTTTAAAAATTGTTTAGGAGAGCCGTTTTTCTAGTGAGAAACTCCATAGAGCAGTGGTTTTCAACCAGTGTGCCGGGGCACACTGGTGTGCCGCGACTGTTCTCCAAGTGTGCCACCAGCTATCTATTCATTTCATTAAATTTTATTCTGTTTGATACATTATCGACAAATAATATGGCTGAAAAGGCTATTTTGCAAATAAATAAACAAATCTAGCACTTGTTAAATAAATATACTGTACTGATTTTAGTTTGAAACAGAAACTTATCTGAAACCTACAATGTATATGTCACCCCCTCTCCCGCATACAGTAAGTGTGCCTTGAGAATTTTGCACAAAGCCAAGTGTGCCGCAATGAAAAAAAGGTTGAAAATCACTGCTATAGAGTACCACACTGAGCAACAAGGTAATTTTCATACAGGTTATTCCATAATTCCGTGACACATTACAAAGATTTACCACTCCGTAACTACTCAGATCTTTTATATATAAGTTTATAAGTTTATTGCATTCAATTTGAATAATTTGACAAAACAAGACACTTAAATACACACGTAAGACACTAGCTTAAAAAAATTTAAACAGATTAAAGAGTGATCAAAGAGATATTGCTCGAAGCCGTTCAATAGTTAAGATTGTCTACCATAACTTGTACAACTTGTTGCTGATTTTGATTAGTATTGTACTTATGCTTTGTTTTGCTGATATTGTATACAAGTATACTGTATGTTCAGTGTTATATAGATTTATCCTGTTGACATTATTCGTTATGATAATTGTAGTTCAATTGATAATTTTGTAATGGACTTTTGTCCAAATATTTTGCTGACCCTTTTGTATAAACTGTACAGTATTTCAATTGGCCCTAGTTGACCAAATCTAAAGTAAGAAAATAAATAAATAAATAAATAACGATTTGGTACCATAACCATAATAATGACTAGGCGTAACAATTGAAGAGCTTATTTCCAAAACGTCTTAACTTCGTGAAATACAATTTTTCAGGAAATATAGTTGTTTACATTCATTTGACCATAGACTTTGCATATAAACGTGGTTTTTGAGAGTGCTTTTCAGTAAGAAATAATACGTTTTTAATGTTGAAAATAACATATTTGGAATCAGCAATGCACAGATAGTTTTCAGAGCCTATTAACTCAAAAATGATCAAAAGTGGAGATAAGACGTTTTGGAAATGAACTCTTCATTAACTACGAACCTAAAAGTTACATTATTAAATATCAATAATGACAATTTTGATTATACAGAATCCTCGATTTATGTCAATTACCGTATATGTGAATTCGTTATTAAGCAACGAATAATGAATCTTCCAGATGCTCGTTATAGGCGAGAAAATTAATTCTATTACGCGATTGTAAGGTAGTGCACATGCTGGTACTCTCACAGGAATGACAGTTTTCCCATTTCATGGGATTTTCAATTTTTTTGTTTTTCGCAGAACACACCCTCGCATAAATCGATGACTTGTGTGTATATATATCGCAAAATTCGAATAAATCGAAAATTGTTTCTATCGAAATCCCTGCAAAGTGGCAAAAGATCAGGGCATCACTGCACAAAATCGCATAATGGCGAAAGTTTCTCACATATAACGAGCATCTGAAAAGATTTCTCACATGAAAAACTCGCATAAATCGAGAACTTCTATATCCAGTAAAATCCGGTTATTATGATGCTTTAAAATTATGATGCTTTAAAATCCGCATTAAGTGCTTTTTTGATAACAAATAACCGGTTGATAACATTAAACAGTGGATGAAAATACATTGAACAGTGTTTTGGAACCGACTGATCATGATAACAATAGCCGATTGATAACATCATCAGTGATTATAATAACCGGATTCCACTGTACATACATACACACAAGTGCGTGATTGAGTA
>JAQIWH010007780.1:0-11001 GCA_034695005.1 Cryptops parisi | reverse complement strand
TGGTATATAAAGAGTATAGTATACTTGTTTATTTTTAAGAAAAATTTGAATTTACTCGATATTCATTAAAATTATCGATGTATCGTATTATTATAAAGCAACATGTGTGACTGAAAACATCGATCTATCACAAATATCGATATTTCGATAATGTCAATTTTTTTATAGCAAATTAATGGCGAGATTTGATAGTATCGTCAATATCGAATAAAATGTCAATTTTATTCAACATTGGAATTTTAATATAAACTAATTTCCGAAATATATAAAACTCTAAAAATTGATTTAAAAAATATCGATTACATATTACAAAAATTACTTTTAATGTGAAATTATTGAAAAATAGGACAAATAAAAAAATTTTGTACATTACCTAATTCTTCAAATAACTCTACAAAGCAATTTATGGAAAGAACAAAAAATTGCAACGTCCTTGTACAGTATAACATTTTACTAAGTACAACTTCAAACTCGATCGTTCGGTTTCATAAACTATCAGTAGCACTTGAAGTGAATGAGACGTCATCACGAAACCCAACCAAACGACGAACCCTTCAAAATCTCATCAAACAAAGCCCACATTCCAAACAAGCATTAATTCCTCGCCTAATTAACAGTTCCCCCCCCCCCACCTCGAGTCTTATCACCAAAGACGATTTATTTACATCTCTCAAAATCGATTCCACAAAAGAAACAAGATTTCAACCGCCGACATCTTCAAATATATTTAAACTGGAGGGGGAAACAAGAAGATTACTGGGGTGGCACGAAAAAGCCTTTTCCATACTACACCCACCCCCTACACCCTTTTATTTGTCGTGTTCGGAAGACAGAAGTAAAAAAAAGAAAGTGAAAAAAAAAATGAATTCCTCGCAACATCGTCGTTTTCGTTCGCCACTCGGTGGCGCCAATGGGCTCCGAGCGCCTGTCTCGTAAATTATCGTGATTCTCGTTGCCCACGAGAACACACTGAAAGGGCTGATCGTTGGCGAGGAGACCGCTTTTCACCCCTTTCACCTCCACATTTAGCACTCTAGAACGTGATTCACCCCTAATGATACCTATACATGGAACCCCAATGACGAACTTCCTCCAGAAATGAAAAGCACCTTCCATTGACATTATTGCGAAAGACTTACTGTGTTAGGTTCGAAAAGAGGAGAGAAAAACTAGAGTAGGCGCAATTGCACACAAATTGCGTCTCGTTTTCCTTTTTATATTCTTCAGAAAATTAAGATAATATGTCACAAAAAAAAATTCGTGTTCTATTTAATGTGGAAATTGACCAAAAATGAACTGTTAGGAATAAGCAATTTGATCTATAAAATGGCATGTTTCTGTATTGAATTTCCGTCTTGCAATTTTTCTTTCTTGGATGAATATTTCCAAGATTTGTTTTTTTTTACCGTACTGTATAGTTTGCAATAGTTTTTTAGTTTACAGTAATCTAGTAGTTTTTTGTTTATTTTTAAATAAATTTTAATGGTAACCATTGAATTACAAAGCACCCTTCACCTAAAGTATCGGTAGTAATAAAAATCGTAATCATATTGCTCTTCATTAATTTTAGAATTTATGAACATAATACAAAAATATATTGAAACAATACATAAACAATACTTTCACGTCATGTTAATGAATTTAGTGTATCGACTTTATTTGATTTTTAATGTAAGTTCGAAATAGTGCTTTCGTCCATCTTTTCAAGTAGCGGTACCGGTACCATAAAAATAAATATCACTATTCAACGTTTATTTTTTGAAACATTACAAACTTTTAACAATATAATAAAAATAATGCTTAAATCTGCCCACATTATACTTTCACGTCGTGTTTAAACATTTATTATATATCCTTTCTTTGGTTTTTAATGTACTTTTGTAATTTTAGTGTAACTTTGAAACTGCAATTTCCTTCAATTTCAACATTTCAAAACACCTATTTTTTTATTTCACCAATCACGAATCCATGAAATAAATCAACAAATACATAAACTATTTCAATTCCCTAATTGTAAACAATCCCTTCCTATAATTCATTCACACATAAAAAAACCAACCTAAAAAAATGTTGCAAAACAACAACGTAGTCCACTAGACCCTTAAAAAACACTACCCAAAACCGAAAGCAAAAACAAAACCCAAAACACATTAAATCCCCGTAACCTCCGCGAATCAAAGTAAAGCTATTTACGACTGAGAAAGGTTTATTTAGTCACCGAGGAGAGCGAAAAATTAGAAGTTAAACAGCATGAAATGGTCGCCGTCTCACGATTGCGCGTTTTGCTGGGGTTGTTTACAGACTCGCTTAGAGGTTTATGCCCTGTCAAAAGGTGGCTGGATTGGGCCTTTAGGTTGGTGAGAAGGAGGCTTCTTCGACAAAGAGTGCTCCCCAGTCGCTCCCATTAACGACCTCGGATAGGCTTCTGGGGAACCATCTCTGTCGAGAGAAGAACAAACGCTCTGCGATAATAAACAAAACGCCTTCTAAATCTTTCCTTTATGTGGCAGACGACGGACGAAGAAGACGAAGCAACGTCTTAAAACCCTCCGTTTATGTCCTTCAACCATAAGAAAAAAATATGACATTAAAAAAAAAAATTGATATTTTTTTTACATGTTGCGAGCAAAACACGCGAAAATAATAATAAAAAGGATGGAATTAATCGTTTTCTTTACTTTTAATGTGGGAAATAAAATGTTTTTTTGATGGTGTGAGTCATTATATAGATTAAATTCCTCGTTTGGGTAGTTGGTATGTGAAATTATGATAGTAAATGATTCAATAATGTAGTGAACATCGAGATTAAAAAGTGTCAATAACGTTCGATGATTTTTGGTTTTGGTATTTGAAGTTGCCAGTGTCGACATCTAGCGGTGGCAATCAATGATAATTGTAAAAAAGCATACATTTCAAATTACAAACTACTGATTGTCATGTCCTCGATTTATGCGAAATTACGTTCTGCACAATTCTTGCATAAATCGAAAAAGGATGTATAAGAAACTTTCACGAAGAAGCAAACATTAAAGTTTTTGTGCACCGCCACGCAGAATTGCATGTAGCAAATTTCATATAATTATAAAGAGCATCTGGAAGGAACTTTTAATACCTGCAAGTATACAGTAGTCTACCTACACGTGTACGTATTAATAATATTTAATACCTACTTTAATTATTAAATATATTATAGGTATTATATTATATTATAGGTATTAAATATTTAATACCTAATTTAATTTTAGTATTTAGGTATTAATAAATATAATATTTCATATGAAACAATTCAGTAAGCAATACGGTAAGGATCTGTTTCTTTCTCTGTGTTTTGTGTTTGTTTTTTGTGTGATATTACTGTTCTTTAATAAAATATTACGGTGACTGTTCATACTATATACCAGCGGTTCGGGGTACGCGCCAGAAGTTAAGGGATACGCGAAATAAATTCAGCAATGGCGAAAAAGGTACAAAGATGAAGGTGTCAACAGTGTAAAAGACGAGTCAAAAGTTGTAAAATTATTTTAAAACTAACGTTTTTAAAATGTAAAAAATAAAGGTTTTATTCTTATTGATAAATTAAATGTGTTACAATTAATTTACACAGCAACTCCGGATTTTGAAATGTAAAAATTTACTGATGTGCTAATGTTCACATTTCAATTACTGTAAATTGCTAATATTAGGGATACAATTTATGGAAATGAGCTGCCATGGGGTACGCAAGTGAAACAAGGTTGGAAACCGTTGTTATATATTGTAGGCCTACGTATAATCCAACTTTCATGTCATCTTACAGGTGTTGTCATTCTCATGTGCAACACTTCTGATGTTACAACTCACAATTAAAAATAACAAACAACAGTAGGTTATAATACGCACGAGTGCTTAAAGCTCAAAGTTCCTTAGCAGGTAGAGAGATACAGAGTTGTAGAGCCAGGATTTAAATGGATACAAATTATGGCTCCAGCTCCAGCGTGAAAGCTGAAGCTGAAGCTGACCCATGAACCTGAAGGAAAAGACTAACGTTTATTTTGCAAGGGGTGGTGGAGTTGAGGTGGTAACACATCGAGTGAAGTTCAACTACTCTTTCGCTTGCAGGGATGTTGTCTTCCACGTTCAACTTGGTCCACCGTAAGTCACTTCAACTTGTTGTAGGAAACATTTAAGGGAAAAGTCTCTGGATTCTCCAAGGTGATAGAAGCGAACAGAGTTGGTGTGGTAGTTTGATGGTGTAGTAGTAGTTTGGGTGAAACTAGTCTCATCATCGTCATTGGCCTCTTTTCTCTCCTCAACCCTTTCGTTCTCGGGGCGCAAAAGAGACTCGTGGCTGATCCATTACAATCACACGCAGACGAGTGGAAAACGCGACCAGGCATAAGAGTTAGCTGGCAGGGATTGGGCGAACACCAAGAGCGGTCATCTGGTCGAGACGGTGGTGTCCCCAGTGCCTCTTGACCCGTCTCACCGTGACATCACGAGGTGACATGGCGGGGGCGACAGGCCGAAGTGTACACCCGCCGGGGGTCACCTCCTTCTACAGCCAACCGGACAGACAGAAATGCAACGACGACAACAACAGCAACGGTTCCAACCGCCGAAACCCAATGACGCTCATTAAGACCTCTGCTTAGCCATTTACATGGCCAATTAAAATACGAAAAGAGGGAAAGAGGGTGTGAGGAAGAGAAAGGGTTGGAAATGACTTAGAAATGGTGGCGACTTGGTGTCGCGGAAACCCGGAAGTTGAATACGGTACATATACAGAATGGGAAAGTACGTCGAGTAGTTCCCGAAATGGCGACTACTTCCTGGACTTTGGGAAATAATGAAGTTTTGAACTTACGGAGGAATTAGGGTTTGTAAACCTTGGAGTGAATTGGTTGCATGACTGTTGATTAATTTTTTCTTGGAAATGAACATGTTTGCTTATTAATTATTTAAAGGTAGTTGCTAGTTCAGGTTCGAAACTATTGTTTGTCAATTAGTTTTTAACGGATGGTAATTTCGTGTTCGGCAGTATATAAATAGAATTATGTATAAATATTATAGTATGTATGAAATTAGATAATTATAGTTTTATATTATACATTGCATATAAAAGCTTCATATTATACCGTATCATTCAGCATCATATGATACCATAGGTGTAAGAAGGTTGCTATCTAATCCTCAATTTATGTAAGTCTTTTATATGTAATTTTAAGCACACTCGAACTTTTTTTCAAAGTAGTACACACGGAAATAAATTTTTAAATATTTAGTAAATCATATTCCACGTCTAATTCAACATTCATTTCATTAAAAATATGAAATATTTCCTTTCCAATATGAAAAACTCATGTAACGGTGTCATTGAAAACTTGAAATCGATGACACTCGAGACCCTTTCATCAAGATTTGTTTACAACATTTCCAAACACATCGTCATTCGAACACACGGTATGTCGCTTTTCAATATCTCTTTTTTTTCTCTATTTATTCACTGTGTGTGTGTGGGACGAAGTAACATCTTCCCATCATCCCGCTTTGTAACTTTTCCCTACATATATACTTATTTTTTTATATATATAACTTGGGTGAGTGAACCGAGCCACATCATCCGCCATCATAAATCAGACTTTTTTATTTCATTCAGTTTTCTTTTTTTCGTATTTTCTCGTAGCGAGCGAGAACTCGAACGAGATCACTCTCCACTTTTATTTATCACGAGACCCGATGAGTGACCGTTTCTGGCGCCCAACAACATTTCATTCAAAGTCAATTTACTTAATAGGGCCTCGAAGCTGATGCCCCCGCGTGTTGAAGACCCCCCCTCCCCTACACCAGAGGCGCTTGTTGTTAGAGGGTAGCAAGGGGGGAGTGACAAATATAAGTCAAAACATCGCCATTTTCTCCGTATAAACTTGTCGTGCCTTTCTACTTCGATTACATTTTTCACTTTTTCACATTTCCCACCGAAGTGACGTTTTATGCGAAATGGGGATAAAAGATGATTTTTATTTTTTATTTTATATATTTGTATGTATTTTTTATAAAGTCATGAAAAAAGTAATAATGCTGAAGTGGAAGAAGAGGCTATAAAATGAAATGTGAAAGAATAATGAAATAAAATGTAACTAGGTCAAAGAGAAATATAAAAGATTCTAGTGGATAAATAAAATTTTGGTTTCTAAAATTTGAATTATTATCACCACATTTCCTGGATTAAAATTGATGGGGAGGTATAAAGCGGATAAAAAATTATGAAGTAATTGTCTAAAAGTAGAGTATAAGTCATAATTGACATAATTCACATACACTAAGTTAATTGATAAAGAAGAATTAATTATGAGTAAGCTTACATACAAGATCCATACAAAACCGGACTACCTAACACTATAATTAATAAACGAACAGAAAACCATGGTTTGACATTGAAATTGGAATAGTCCTAACAGACTGTTCAAGTCGACAAAGAAACAATTGAATCGCTCAAATCAAATTGTATAACACGACCAAAAACAAAACCAAACCAGTTAACAATCTTACTAAATATAACACAAAAGTAGCTGTTTTCGATTGCTGATTGGTTGATGAATTTAAAAGTTTAAACAATAAAGGCAACAATGAATCAATTAATGAATGTGATTTTTTAATTAACATGAAATTCTCGCGCTATCTCTGTATTGTTGTGTCAGATGGTTTATATTAAATTTCAAATAGCATTCGTTGATTTTTCAATGGGTTTAAGCTAGTACGATTATAAGAACAGAAACATGATTCTTTTGACATTAGAACTGAAAAACTTTTCACAAATTGCTAGAGTTGACCAAGATATAACTCAAATATCTAACCCAAACATAATATGGTACCAGTAATTCAGAATTATCAACCCGACTAACATTATGATTACAAAATAAGAACTGAGTAAACGAAGTAAGAAAGTCATTGGCATTCCGATTGGAAAAGTCTTCTTCATATATGGACCTACAGCTAGAATCGACTAAGAAGCTGAAATATCTAAAGCCCCAAAGTGACAAGATTAATACAAAATCAAAACCAACTAATAAAAAAGAACAGAGAACAGTCTTTGACATTGAATTTGGAAACTTCCATACAAACTGCTAGGGTCGACAAAGAAACAAACAATGACCAGGATAATCGTACAAAAGAAAAAGTTCCTTTTCTTTTCGCAACTCTTTCCATCAGTAGGCATAAAACACACTCGCATTTTGTTGGAAACCAACAAGCCTTCAACCCAACAGCAGGCGACGCGAGATTTACAAGCATTGCCAATCGGAGCGTGTTTAGCGACCTCTTCTTATAGGTGCACCGAAAGTTGTTCTAGCTCGGTATATACCAGTAATAGTACCCCGTAGAAGGTAGTGAACGAGAAAAGAAAAAAAAACGAGATAGAGTGAGCGAGAGAACAAACCACTACCTAACACCCAAGAAAGAGTGTTCTCCATCTGTCCGTGACAAGGGGCGACATAAACCTCAATCTCGCTTCGGATCAGGTCTACTACGGTTCGGTCCCTTCCCACGCAATCCTTGCTGTCAGCAACAGCAAAACAGGCGATTACCCACCGGTGCACTTCATCAGTGTTATAGCCCTCTTATCAATGACTCACTAGATTGGCACACGGGGTCGACCACGTAAATTCCACGTCCACCAGAACCGACGTCTCGACCCTCAAAATGGCGCCCTGTCGCCATCTTTTCTTTTTCCTACCTTCAACGATCGTCGGATCATATTTTGATAATTTGACTTCATGTGAAAAAATTTCGTTATACAAATGTAATCATAGGAAATCTTTGATTCATGAGAGTTCGTTATATGCGATTTTTTAATAAGCGGTAATAAAAATCATGTACGTTATATATTAATCGTTACGTTAATCGCGATTATGAGATTTCAGTTTCATAGGAATTTCGAAATACGCAATTTTCGATTTATGCGACTTTCGCATGGATCGAGAACTTCATATACATTTGATGAATAGCCTGTATCTAATGATGAAATACCAAAAATTCTGAGCTTGTTGATCGGAAAATTCCGAGCTTTGTTCAAAATTGACCCTGAAGTTTTGTGGGTGAAAGAACATTAGTCACTAGCCACTGCATTCAAGAAAATCCGGTTAATATTTGAACACCCATTTCTTTCTCGTAACATTAACCGAAGGCTTGTATCCTTTCAAACTATTAATTAAGATACGAAAAATTGTATATAAACATAATTCATTTCGATAGCTCCCCTTTACTGTAAAGAACCGAACACCATTACTTTACGTAGTTTGGATTCTGTCCAAAGCAAACAGATATAAAAAAGAATGAATAAACACTCAAATTATGAACCTCCCGAAACGACATCGTAATTTCAACCAGCCTCTTAATTGACTCAAAAAAACGCAAAACTTTCAATTATTTTATCTACTCCACAAACAAATTTCAAATACTGTACACGGGGTGATGCGTTTAAATCACACAAACCCAACTTCCTGGGGTATTATCCCATCACTTCGGATCATTCGAAAATCAAAAAAGCTCATATGTTATAGTGGACTCTAATCGGGAAAAAATAGTGTTATCAATATTTAAATAACCAAAAACTGAACAAATTAACGTATTAAATAATAAAAATGAAGTTTCACAAAAAAAAATATGAATCTCGTAACTCGTCACTCCGATAATTCGAAGATCGAAAAAAACCGTTGTAGTTTACTCAAATCATGACGAATATATACTGTAGTATATGTTTAGGCATGCTCAAAAGATAGAATTGCGAAAAAAGTAGAATCAATGATGCAATCTTAAAGAAAAGTCCAATTTCCGAATCAACCAAATGTCAAGTTACGGGTCCCTAAGTCAAATACTCAGGGGGTTCAATAAATAAAAATCGCCAAAAAAAAATTATTAAAATAAATACCGGTACGAAAAAACCTTATCCGTAAGTAACATTCCAAGTATCCTCATCCTCTTAACACATCTTATCATCACCCCCCCAAAAAAAATGTCCTTGAAACAACAAGCGAGGAAACTCCTCCACAAAAACCACGTCTGTCATCGAGTATTCGTTCGCCTTTCACCCCTTTGAAGCCCTTCTCTCATTGGTTGGAACATGGAAAACACCTCTTCTTCCTTCTCTACATACATATATACCCACATATAAAAAAAAAAACCTAGTGGAGGTCTCCTCAGCAACTGTTCGCAGAGGCAACACATGCTTCTCTCATTACTCGCGAATCGGCCTCTTGGAAGAGCTGGAAAAACATCCGTGCCAGACAACTGGAGCCAAATCAATTACTGTGGGCATGAAGGAAGAAGAAGTAAAAAAGAAGAAGAAATAACTAAAAAAAAAGAAGGTTAGAGATAGTAGAGAAGCACCAACCTTGGTTGGTTCATGCGCCAGCGGCGGCCAAGGTATTAAAAAGCAGCCCCGAATCATTCGCACATCCGTTGGAGGTCTTTCACAAGAGAACTGTTGGCGCCTCAATGGCGCACACTATATAACCCACCCCCGCATCAGCTGTTGTTGGCCCCCTTTCTATTCCTTACTATTCAACTTTTATTTTTATTTTTCCACTTGTCTTCGACCCACCTCTTCCGAGAAGCTTCGTGGGTCGTTTGTTAACGTCTCTAGTCTTTGGAAGTTGCCAAACGGTTTTTCTTGTGTTACCGTTTTAAGAGCTTTTCTAACTAAATATTTAATCTTAACTGAAAATAAGTTTTTTCTAGTTTTTTTTTAATGTTTTGATTGGACTATGTTTATCTATATAAAAATATTCGCTATATGTGTTTTTAGTAATTTTATTTATACGATAGTACCGTACAGTAATGTAAAAGAAAATAATCAGTGGACACTATGGTCATTATACTGTAGATACCGTATTTCATTCCGATCTACTAACTACTTTTGTAAAGCAAAATTAATTTTATCAAGTCACGACATTGACTAAGACAGAAAAATATTTAATATACCTGTACAGTAGCGGATTTAGAACCGACTTTTGGGAGGGGGGAGTCACATAAAATTTCATGACGAATATGTCTTAATTATAATGAAATATAACTTAATCATAATTATAAATCGAGCTTATACATTACTCATAATGTTCTAAATCAGCAACAGATTATTTCAAAAATTAAATTATGCAGTAATGTTACATTGTGACAACATAAGTGAAACATCATTATAACTGTTACGTTTGGATAACCAAGATCTTTGGTAATAAACAACTCGACCATAATCGATGGACATTTCTTACTAACTTTTTATTATCGTCTATTGATCTTTAACTTCTTATAAGAATTTTTCTGGGACGTCAAATGTTGACAAAAAAAAATCACCACGAAAAAAAAAGAAGATAAAACCATCCTTCCAATCACTGTGAAACGACAAAACTCACGACTCGCTTAAGTAGTAATGGGGTTGGTTTTCGCCTCAGCACCAGGTGGTAGTACAGGAAAGTTCCACTGTATTGTCTATCGTTTGGCACGCAGAACATCCAGTCACCTCTTGTTTTCTTTGATCTCACGCGGATCGTCAAACGCGCGCGTGGAGGTTTGTGTACTTTCCACTCGAGCGTGGGTTTTCCTTTTTCCCTTTTCTCCCCCCTTTATACATCCCCCCATATACCTACGCAACCCTGGCTTTTGACGTCGTCGTCGTCGTTGTCGACATCGACGACTTTCGACGACAGTGGCTTCGAATCCCGGTGGGGAACTCTCCAACATCTCCCGCGAGATTTGGGAGCAGAGCCAAATTGATTGGTAGCAATTACGTTTCCTCGCAGCCAATTTAACCCCCTGAATTCTTCAACATGATCGCCTGATCTCTCCCGGCTGGTTTCGCCTTCTCTATTTTTCACCAACTCCGAGTAATTGGCTTCCAAGTGGAGTGATAAAGCGAACGCCGACTTTCTTCCCTGGGCCTAAGCGCCCCGCTTAACGGTCACTTGCGTGGAATACAAATGCACCCACCAAACAACCAACCAACTCAACCCCTACCCCCCACCCCCAACA
>JAQIWH010007779.1:0-11001 GCA_034695005.1 Cryptops parisi | reverse complement strand
ATATACACGAAATACAAAAAAATGTTCCTCTTGAAAGCTTAAGTGTAATTTTTGTATAAGTTTATGTACATATATATACAATGTATGTATATATAAAAATAAAATATTTATGAAACATGAGAGATAAGTTATCACTCGAATTGATTCCTTTTCAAGAAGATTCTGCGAAGTAATTTTGAAAAATTGCTTCTCTCCCAAGAGTTCTTCGAGCCAAAGATAAAAGTAAACGAAAATCAGCTTAGCTTTTTTTTCTTCTTCGTCTCATTTTTCCTTTATGTTTGAAACATAGATGACTAAAAGTGTGTATATATTTTTCTTCTATTTTTTTTTGCCCTCAACTTTTGTTCATCTCGTCAAGTTTGCACACAAAAAGGAAAATAAAAATAGAGGAACGTTTTCTTATCGCAAATAGCTTCTGCGAAATCATTCTACACAACCGCAGGACATAGTTTAGCGAATAATAACGAAAATAAAATTATTTAATAAAAAATAAAATAAAATGAAAAACTGACAAATATTTTAGTAATGAGAAATCGGAAAAAAATCACTGCATGCATAAATTGACTTTAGTTTCCTTTAACCAAAAAATACAATAAATAATACATTTCATTTACATTACATTTCATTAAATAATTTACTTCACCAAACATTAAACAACCTCGTAAAAATATTCACTTTAACGAAATATTTGTCTGTTTAATTATAAATTATCATTGTCTTTTAAAATATTTGCCGCTGTGCATTATCTTTTTTCGGAATCAAAACAAACGCATAATGGTGTTTGTCTTTACGAAATGTTAACAAACAAATTAAAAGGAATAAATAAAATGAAAACAAGGATGAAGAAATAACAAAGTTCATGACTATTGTACCGAAAGCTTTTGTTTTCGTTATGCAGATGATCATTGACTATAGTCGCTTAGCAACCACAGTTTTGAAATAAAATAAAAACTAATACAAAAATATTAAAAACAATACAAAGTTCAAAACAAAGCAAGACCCCCTAAAACAATATAGATTAAAATAATAAAAAATAATTAAACCAGCTTTTCTATACGTGTGTATATTTTAACCATATATAGAACTTGTGCATCCATATATTTATATATTACTAGATAAAATTATATCAAAAACTCTCTTAACGTTGTTATGAGGTTGATCAAAATTTGTTTACCGGTTGTTGTTACCACTGAAAAAATTGAGTCATCAACCTCAATCTATTTTATAGAACCTCATCATTTTATATAGAGATAAAACTTATTTATTATTTTTTTTAATTATTATAAAATATAACAAAAGTAGTTTATTTTCATAAACTACTTACTTAACTTCATAAACCCCCCTATATAACAAATTGTGAATTGTGCACTACACTCTTAATTTTCATATGTTATTTTAAAAATAATTATAATAATAAAATTAAATTAAAATAACATAATTTCACATCTATATATTTATTTTTATTAAACTAATTCATTAAATCAATTGTTATTACTATTTTTCAAATCGAATCCTAACATTGTACTTTACTTTTGTATTTTTCGTTCAGAATCAATAACTCAATTTTAATACCCGTGGCGCCATCTCTCGTCAAATACCGACACTTCATTGTAAAGGTGATGTTAAAAAATTAATTCAAAAATCACAAAAAAAATATCAATAAATTAAATAATAAAGCTATACATTATACACTAATTACACTCGTTATTTTACAGCATAAAAACCTAAATATACAATTAATTCAACTTACCACAACACCAATAGTCATTCACTTCAAACATCATTCATCCCTCAATGAACCAAGTAAATTGAATTTGTTTTCTTACCTGAAATACAAAAAGAAATAGTTAAATTTTCATATATTAAAAATAAAGTGCAATTACTCATGTCAAATATATAAAAAAATGTTAAATATTGAATAAAAAATAAATTTTTCGTTTTGCAATTCAGTGTTTACATTCAGAGAATTTGTGTCGATTTTTTTGTATCACTTTGTTTTTTTGCTAAATTATTTTTTCCGATATACGGTTTGTTTGTTCTTCTAAACGTAAACAACTTCATAATTCACAATATTTTTTACATATCATTGATTTAAAACTTTTAATCTACGAATAATAATAATAATAATAAAAAACATCAAAGGAAAAACTGAACCCAAACAACAAAATTTCAATCAACTACAGACTTAATATAATTTTGTATTATTTTTACAAAATTAAAAATTTTCACAAAACCAAACTACCAAGTCCTACAAAAATAAAATATTTTTCTTTGATTAAAATATTTCTGACCGATTCTAATAAAAAAACAAAACATCATCAAAACAGTTTTGTTGAAAGTTGCAACTTGAAAATGTAAACATCAAAACTGAAGCCGGTGTCACAATAAATTAATTAGTTCGCCTACGTTGAATGCTTGATGATCCCGAGATTTGGACCGAAGCCAAAATTTTTAATCCCCCCTTTTCAAAAAAGGGAAACGGTGGGATTAAATGTCCACTCGTGACATTTCGACTGGAAATTATAGCATTTTAATAACATTCTCACGTATATACAAAATTTTTGAATTGGCATACATTCAACGTACCAAACTTTCAGGTGATTTTTGGAACAATTTTTATTTTTCAGTTAACTTCCGTTTTACGCGGTTTTAGTTTATGCGTTTTTATATAATAAAAAATCATTTAATATAAATATGTAGTTTTTGTGATTACTCCCCCCCCCACCAAGTCATTATAAAAATTGGATATTATTTTAAATAAATAATGCAATACGATTAGCTATGCAGCGGAACTAAAATTTTTGAAGTCAAATTTTGAAATAATTATTATTATAAATATCGATTCGCCGATGTTTTATTTACATGTAAATCGCAGTTTCTGGTTTCAAGTTTAGTTATTCAAATGAATAAACAAGAATAGATGACCGAAACCGTTCAATCCGAGTTCAGTGTTGTCCGCCACTTTTTTCAAATCTCTCTTTATGAAATTTTCGTTCTCTAAACTGTCGTTAGGTGGCAACAGCTACCTGATCGTAAAGAGCAATTATAGCTGAGCAGATACACTGAATTACTGAAAATTAACGCAAATAAATATATCGTAATATTTACAACTATACGATATTTCTAAAAAAAATAAGATGCAAAAATTAAGTAATTTTCTATAAAGATATTTCATAATATACATAAAAAATCAATACAGACAAAATTCATTTACAATTTTAAAAAAAACAACCATTAAAAAAAAGAAGGATTAAGTTTTAATTTTCGTAACACAATTCGGATTTGGTCATAATAAAAAATAAATTTTCGTCAATATCTTCCCATTTAAGGGGCTCATTTTCTTTGTTTTAATGATCGCCAGTTGGGGGTTTCTTAACATGCGCACTACGAACTAGGAAGCAATTGTCGACAGCTGTTACTGTCCAAACTTTGTGTCTTTGCCTTGTCTTTTTTTCTCTCCCTTTAGCTTCATCGATCGACGCAATCTTGTCGAGATTAACCCCCCTATTCCCCCTCCCTTACCCCTCCGTTCCATCCAGAGATTGGGATTGGCTTCAGGGTCTTCTTGCAAGAAGCTTAGCCATTGCCAACCAATCAGCAAAAGCTGAGGCAAAGAACCTTCAAAGATTGTCCATCTTCTTCGTTGGACCGTATGTCAGGGTAAAGGCGGCAAGAGATCTTCTTGGAACAAAGAAAAGTAACATTCCTTCCAACACATTCACAGACAGACAGACAGACCATTGGGTACCAGTGTTGGACCGAGAAAACTATCGAAGAATCCTTTTCGGGACTTTCCAAAAGACAGATGAGCTTAAAGGCAAGGATTTAAAAGCGTTGCTTAATATAAGGAGAAAATTCCCTAATCGTTCCCAAAAGGGATTTACTATATCGAAGGATTTAAATGTCAACTAGAAGAAATTCAAATACTCGCCTTCCTCTTTTTTTTTCTCAAACAAATAACAAAATAAAACAAAAAACAAACAAACCAACCATAAACCGGTCGAACCAAGCGAGACTGAGAGATAGTCTTCGACTTATGCAAAAGCTAAGTTTTGTAATCCTCGCATAAATATTTCGCAAACTTCGCATAAAAACTTGAAAATGTAGCACAAATTCTTCAAAACCTTGCATAAATCGAAAATCACATATATCGAAATTTCATCAAATTAAACAACAAATCGGTCGAACCAAATAAAGAACGTGTTAGTCGAGTTATGTTCGATTTATGCGAGAGCTACGTTCTGTAATCCTAAATCCTTGACAACCTTGCATAACTCGAAAATCGCATATATCAAAGTTGCACGAAGGATTCCAGCATGTGTGCCAAATGTATATAAACAGCAATCGGAAGAGCTTTCAATGATTTGTGTACAACCGAGCAAAATCGAACAATAGCGAAATTTTGTCACACTATAACATGATAGAACATTTACTCTTGTCGCATAATAAAAAATCGCATACACTAAACTTGAACGGGATTGCATAATAGGTTTTCCTCACATAAGACGAGTATGTGAACTAATTTCTCACGTCGCATAATATCAAAATCACGTATGCTAAACTTTTACAATATAAAGTATTTTTCTCCCATCTGGACGCGCAATAGCAAACACATTCAACTCGCATAAATTGAAGAATCGGTGTGATACAAATTATCAACTTGCACAATAACGAATATTTTTCGTTTAAAAAAGCTTACTTAAAAGCCTAGAAATCACTTTGAAAGCGCGATAGCAAAATTGCATACACATTAAACTCGCATAAATCGAGAGCTAGGTGTAATATAAAACTATCAACTCGCATAATATCGAATATTTCTTTTCTAAAAAAAAGCTTACTTAAGCTTAGGATTCACTTTCGACGCGTAATCGTAAACTGACATACAATATTTATACGTATATTTAACTCGCATAAAAACTTCGTAAACAAACTCGCATACATCGAGGACAAACCAAGAACTCAATTAAAGAAGTTAAAAACATTTTAAAATTTTAACCAAACACACACACACACACACTTAAGATGGAGATTCCGGACAAGGTTAACTACGAAATGACTTTGGTGGTACAAAACTGTACCAAAACTTAACAAGCTGTGTAAGCCGCAAAATGGGTCGCGTAAACTACCTTAAGATAGAAGGAACGTGTATTTGTGTGGTGGGTGTATGTGCCAATGTTAACAACACGACGCGTTGTGAAGTGTTAGAGTGGAATTACTTGTACACGAACGGGCCAACGAAGAAAGAACATTACCCACCACCACCACCAACAAACTCTTTTCAACTTCGTAAACAAGACGTGCGACACACATAGCACTTAAGAGGAGAGTGCAATGGCCTCTCTTTTCTGCTTCTTTTTCCATCACATAGTTCCGCTTCCGTTACGTACCATTATTTCCATGTACTCAAATAATAAAAAGAAAACAAAAACTTGGATCCAATCGTATTGGACTTATCAATCCATTAGTGAAGAAAAGATAAATTTTAAAAGAAAATTACATTTAAAAAAAAAAAGAGGATGAAAATAAATTAATAATGTTTTTTAAAAATAAGAACAGTGTTACACATTGTGTAATACTGTACTTATTATTATACTGTAGCTTTATATCAGCTTCACTTCGCGATAACTTTGTGAGTGAGTTAAAGAGCTGGAAATTAAACGTATACTAACATCTAAAGAAGTTTACGATAATAGTTTAGTGTACCAAATATCGCATAAAGTGAGAACCGCATAAATGGAAAACTTTTTTTTCTATGTCAATCTTGTTTTATTGGCCTTCTTTGTTTTTGTAATTAAGTAGTCTGTTAACCACCGTGTCAAAGAATCATAAAAACAAAAGAAAACTCGCATAAGTCCAATGTAAAAAAAATTTAAGAAATCAAAAATAAAATTACTCAAAACTCGCATAAATCGAATATTACACTGTTCAAAAAACGCATCAATCTAAATTCGCATAAATCTAAATTCTCGTAAAGTAAAGTTATCAAAATTCGAAACTAACAGAAATGGAAAATAAAATTACTCGAAACTCGCATATTGAATGACTAATCTAAATTCGCATAAAGTGAAACTATATATATAAAGTGTATCCTTGAAAAGTATTTTTGATGTATCTTTTTAAAATAAATGTATAGCGTTGTATTGCATACAACATTTATACAGTACATGTAAAATGTATATGCTGAATACATCGGAGGCCTATATGTTACCGGCAATGTATGAAATATTTTAATCAACATATTAAATGTATATACTACATTGGTAAAATATTTTTAAATTAATGAAATTATCAAAATTTGTTTAAAATAATTAAATATAATTTCTATCTACTCTTGATTGTCAGTTGACGTCCCCTAATGGTTAGCTTCGCGTTTAACAAGATAGCTTTGCAAAAAAGCCTAATATCTAAATACACAAGGCGTAGCAAAAGCTTTTACAAAAACTATAATTTGTGTAAAAACAATTTTAAAACATTAAATATATATATAAAATTGTTTAAAATATGTAAGATAACAGTTTCTTGATGTAAAATATACAATTTGTACGAACTGATATATGATATCGATTTGTCGTTGGGTAGAAACTGAAATTAAAGGGCGTTGAATCAAAAGTAGCATGCGTGGCGCCATCTACCATCAAATTCCTGAAACTAAAGATTCTAATATCGATTTTTTTTGCAGTTAATTTTTTTTTGTTGTTTATTTTAACCGTAAAATGGGGGTGCCAAATTTTTTCTTTTATTTTATAAAAAATAGAAATATTAAAAAATATCGGTGAAAAGTAAATAGCGTTTTTTCAGTATACTCAGCACATTTCTAAACTTTTCAAAACGTTTAAACTGTATAGAGAAAAAAAATTGGTGAAAATTGGCACCAAAGCCAAATGATCACGAGTATCCCTTAATAAATCGAAAAAAAAAGAAACCAATTTCAAAGTTAAAAAAAAAAAAAAAAGTTATCATCAAGTCCTAAAATCCTGCAGATGAGAACATTTTTTTATTAAAGAAGATGATACTACAGTTAAAGTATTTTTTAAAAATAAATCCATTTTTTAAAACAAATTTCCAAAACTAATCTCAAAAACGAGACACCACAAAATAATTTCCAATCAAAACAACCCCATAAAGTGAAAGAGTTTATTTTTTTTAATTTAGCATTTGTTAGTTAATATACAATTATTTACGTAAAAATAGAATTTAGTAATTCAGGAAAGTGATTCGTTGTTATTAGATACCCTAGTTAAAATCCTATTTATTACATTTCTTCATATTCCATCTGTATGAAACACAAAATAAAGTTCTCATGATGGCCACTAGATAGCAGCCAATGTCTATTTTTTGAATTTGCTCAGATGAAATGATCATTGACTATAAAATATTTTTTCCGTCACATTGTCTGTAACGCACGAGATTAGTATCAACATTCACGAGCTTGGCAACAACACGCACGAGATCACCATGCACGCTCACGCACGAGATTAACTTCACTATGCACGAGATTAGCAACACACGCACGAGATTAACTTCACCATGCACAAGCTTAGCAAAACACGCACGAGATTAACTTCACCGTGCACGAGCTTAGTAACACAATGCACGAGACTAGCATCACCATGCACGAGATTAGCAACATCATGCACGAGACTATCACCATGGTTATGTTTCAGTTGCTTTTAACGTGGAGAACGAACAAGCCTTGTATCATAGTACGTGTTGAATCACTATAGTAACGGTTTAGATTCTTCGACAATACTTAGAGGAAAAAAAATCACTGTGTTCATAAACAAAAAAAAAAAAAATTCCAGATATCAAGAAACGTTAAAAACCCAATAAAACTTATTTCTAAAGCACCACGTCGATAGTGTTATAAGTAAAAAAAAATCTCCCATTTTCATCCCTCAAAATGACATTTTAGCCACAATACCATCATTTTTCTATGTTGCTTTTTTTCCTGCTGATCATAACTTTTTTTTGGCAATTGCTTTTTATCTCTTATTGGCCAAGTCAAAAGGCAAAAAAAAAAATGTTGTAATGCGGGAAATATTTCTCCCTCTCTAGAGAACAGGTGTTGCAGTCATTTTCTTCGATAATAATAATAATAATAATAACAAATGGTAAGGAACCATGACATAAAAGTAAAGAATCGGTAGTTACAAAAAACAAAATTCGTGCAGAAAGATCATGAAGCGCAAAGTAGAAGTTAATTACTTGACAAAGTTGTCCTTTTAAAATAATAGAAAAGAAAAGAAAATGATACCTAATAGTGTACAGATAAGTACATTGCAGTAAAAGTGTACGCTAATTATTTCGATAATGATGAGCTTAACTAGATGAAAACAAAAAGGTATCTTTCAGGTTTAATTATGAGACTGGTTTCATTAATTTTTAAGATCCTGAGAGAAATAAATTTCCGCTAAACGTTAAATTGCATTAAAAGATGCCAATTTTTTTTAGTTGTTTTGTGAACACCGAGATTTATGCAATTATATCATCAAAGGAAACATTAACAGGTACTTTCTAAAGATGAAAATTTAATTATCTAAAAAACATTTTTGGTAAATTTTAATAGAACTTAAATGTATCATTTTGTATTGTGTAAGAAATTAAGTTTGCAAAATTTTTTTTTGTTTATTTAATGAAGTTTATAAATTCAAATGCAATTTGAAATAATTTTCGAAATTTTTGTTCACAATTAAACTAAGGTTAATAATCAAAATAAAAAAAAACAAAATAAAATACAATCATCAATTACAAAAACAAATCCTAGGTTAAATTTTACTACAAATGAAGTTCAAAATTGAACCGAATTTTTTAGTACTAACAATAAAATCCGGTTTAATTTTGAACTTCATGTTAGCTTCTTGACGATCAATATTAATTCAACACCATAAACAAAAAAAAATAATTCCTATATAAAAAAAAAGAACAAACAAATAAAATAGATAAAAATCGACCAAACACATCAATGTCGAACAAAATTTCCCAAAAGGACTGAAATTTGCTCGAAGGCAGTGGATTCGTTAAAGAAAAGAACTCCAGAAAAGAACATACATGTCGCTACAAGAGTCAAATTCTGACCTTGCGCAAAACTACTAAGGCATTTTGTGGTCTTTGTCCCCTAAGGACGATGGTGACAACCAGAGCCCCAAACATTCATTTTAATAGCTTTTTCTCACCCCTCATTTTCATCCCCCATGCAGTACTGACTGAGTCTCACTTGCGCATGCGCCACACCGTTTTCTGTCCTGCTGCTCGCTCTATCGGCATTTTGCCGACGCAGCCGAGCGGTCCGCCATTAAAATTCATCGCACTCCCTGGTGACTGTTATGGACAACGACAGCCGTCGCTTGACAAGACTGGGGGTTCCTTATCTGAAAACAGAGGGGCCTTCTCCAGGGAGTTGCTTTTCCGATCACACAACTTTGTCCAAAATGGACTCGTAAGTCTCAACTTTACTTCAGCGCTCCGAGGCAGAAGTACAACAAAACAATGGTATCACCCAAGGATCCAAGAAGCGCTCTTTGAAAGAAAGAGAGGGTAATTTAAGATGTAGGGGTCGTCCATTGTAAATATTGTAAGTTGTACGTACAAATGGTTATAGTGAATGTTAAGTTTGGAAATGTCTTGGTAAAAAGAAATCGTAAAAGTTGTTCAAAATGTAAGAAAATAAGAAGAAAAATAAAAGGTCCGACCGTTCCATTTTGAAATGGAGAAGTGGAAGATAGAAAAGCTATATAACCAAAAAGATAAAAAGACCGCACTTAAAGAAGAGACCGTTGTAAAAAAAAAAGTTTAAGAAAGTTTTAGCAATGTTCTTTCGTATGTACACAAAAGAAAGAGAAATCCACAGTTGAAAAAATGCTACAAGACTGACATTTTATTTGTAGAGTTCCACTTTGTCCACTGAAGAACATGAAAGCATAATAAACAAGACCAATCTCTTAAACACACAGCGAAGATTCTTGTTTGTACAAAAGAGTTAAACTAACTTTACATTACTTTGAAAACTGTAATGGACTACAATACAAAGGGGTTATAACCGAAAATAACGATTTTCTTTTCGCATAAAGACTAATTTTTTTAGAGATTCCACTGATATGCCACAAAAAAATCCTCTCAGATGCTCGTTATAGGCAAGAAAGGTTCATTATTATGCGATTTTGCTGCACGAACGACAACGCTAAACATATACTATGGAAATTGGGATATATGAAATTTTTCTATTTATAAGAGGTTTGCATAGTGTAAACCTTCGCATAAATTGAGAACTATCTGTTTTAAACAAAAACATAAGTAATTTTTGTTCAATTTAAGCAATTTTACTGTAAAGCAAAAACATAACAGAATTTCGTTTATTAAATATTTAAAAAAACAAAAAAGTTATACAGGGTATCCCGAAAGTCGCCATACATGGGTAACGCAATTTTTTTTACTAGAGGTAAAATACAGGGTGCTCCAAAAATCTTCATACATAGGAAAATTTAACACTATTTTGGAAAAATACGTATCAATAAAAATTGCAAGCAAATACCTAGAACACATATTATCTATGTATGGAAACTTTTTGAATACCTTGTACCTCAATTCATGTAAAATTTTACATCTGGTTATTTCACTACAGTATAATTTAACCGAAATCTTAATATTGTAAAAACAATTATTTTTTAAAAATATGATTCGATAAAACTTCTACGTCTTCTATTCTAAATAAAAAATCAAACTTTATATAAAAATTTTATATTAAAAATTACTTTTAGTTTTTAACGTAAAGAAAATCTGGAGCCAACCAATTCTTAATGCCATCTGGTGTCAAACAAAGAAAACAACGACAGAAAATAAAAAACCCTGCACAAAGAAAAGAAAAAGAGCCGAACAGGCAGAAAATTAACCGAGTAACATTAGTGAAGATAAAGTAAATGTTAAGAAAAGGAATTCCGTTAAGGCAAAAAGTCAAGAATCTAAATAGCTATAAAAAAAAAAGTGGCGGAAATTCAAAATTTACGA
>JAQIWH010007778.1:0-11003 GCA_034695005.1 Cryptops parisi | reverse complement strand
AATAAAGTCTGAGGGCCAAATAACATAGCTGTAAAAGCCAGTCGGTGCCCTCGTTAAACCCCAAGTACCTACCTACCTCTGTGTCAATGTTAACGTTACAGCAAATCGAATAGTTCTAGTTGTACCCAATGAAAAATAGTTATACAAGGTGTCCACCATAAGATGTTATCATTTAGAAAGTCCATTATTTTTTCATATTAGGTTATACAAATGTGTTGCTTGGTGGAACGTGGGCGCCAAATTACAAGCCTTCGGGCAGTTGATGCGCCCTTTAAACATCATATAACTTGGTGGAACAGAAGCACGCTTACAAAACGTTCATGTGCGGAATTTTGTAGTGTTTGCTAGCATCCCCTCGATTGTGGTGCCTTTTTTATGTGTTTGCTCCAACTTCAAGAGTGCTGCAGTCAGTCATTTTTCAAAATGGTAACTGAGCACATGTTGTGTGGTGGTATGGCAGAAACAAATGCAAGTCAGATTGGGGAATGTTGCATACCACGTGGCGTTAGTTGGAAAACTCCTAGACATTGTAGACATGTCATATTTTTTTTTATGAAACTTGGCTAGGTTCACTATCGTTTGTAGATTTTGTTATGGTTATTGCATATTCACTTTTACGCTATACGTAATTAAAATTTTGACATGTCTCAGTGGACAGTGTACAATTTGACATTTCAAAAACCATCTGTGCTAAATATTGTATTGCATGTCGTGTATTCCACTTAACATGAACAATGCTTTAACAGTTTTTTTTTTTTTTTTAATTTTGTAGTTGTGGTTACACGCGAAACGTGAACAGGTGATGCGAAGTGTTTCTCACGATCCTACTCAACTCGAATCTATAAGTACTCTTTCCGATGAGATTACAAAGCTAGGGAACACCTCGCCTACTAAAGAAGAAAGTGACGAAGAGGTGGGAAGCATTCTGACCGAACTCGACGAGCTGAACTTGCCACCGAGACCTCACACGTGCATCGGATCTAGTCCCAATCTCGAACCCATATACTCCAGCAAACAGTTTAAGAGTCTCGAAGGCTTTCGAAACGAGTTTGGAAGCGATTCTGCTCGCGTTCTCACGGATACGTCTGTGGACAGCGGAATCTGTGAACAATCAACCTCGATGAGCAAACGCCAAGAGAAAGAGAACTTGTCAGGAGTGAGTTGTGACCTGGAGACACCAGAAACGGTGAAGCAAAATGAATTTACGCATAAAACGAGTGATCAAAGTGCCAAAGCTGTGAGCGATATTAAGGAGTCAGTTGAGCAAGACTCGAAGGAGAGTGAATCTTCTCAGGTACCGGGAACTCCGACACCTTCCATTAAATCGCTAACTGGATTAAATCTGGGTACAGATTCCAATCAAAGGTATAGACCCAATGTTAACTGTTATCTGGGTTACATTATTTTTTTGACATTTTTAACGAATTCACCAATTGGGCTTTCATTAATAATTTTGCAGTTACCAAGTATTCATTGCTGGTGGGGTACCCCATATTGCAGCTGCCACAGATCCAACCAGATCACCCAAACAAGTGAGGAAAAAATCATTTTTTGCTGCTAATGTAACAAATGTTTGCATATTTAATGATAATAATTTTTCATGTGTTATTTTAGTCCCCGATTTTAAGGGCAAAAGGACGAACCTGGGAATTTTGTAAGTAAATTTTTTTTTTTCATTGACGTAATGCATATGTTACTGGCAATGTATAGAATGTATGCATTTAATAGAATGCCTAACCTCTTTTGGCATGAAATAACGTTTTGTACACTAGTTAGGTTAGTTTACAACATTTTCTGGAAAAAAAAATTAAATCCAGATATAGGCCAAAATTGAGGAGTAGGGTGGAATAACGGTATAACTCAAACAATGTATTTTTGAGAAAAAGGACACACACTTCTGGCACCTTCAAGTTCAAGGTTAAGAAAAATTCCTGTCAACTCTATATTTATAGAAAGAAATTGAACATGTTTTGCAAAAAGTCTTAACTTTAGTCGACAGGTCTCAAGTTACAAGCTAATTTTAAAATGCAATTATGCCATTTTTCCAAAGATCTTTTCCATTGCTTTGGAAGTGAAGCGACCAATAGAAAGAAACCACAAAAATTTCAGATTCATAATAGTCGATTCCATATTCTTGTTCCTAAAAGTTCAAAAGTGCAAATTATAGGCAACCTAATGTCTTTATGCTATAGACTGGTCTAAAACGATTCAATATTTGCATTTTAAGGAATAACGACATAAGTGGATTTAGATGCCGTTTTTTCCATCCAACTCCTCAATTGAACTTTAACCCAAATTCTTGCATAATGCAACTGTTCCAATGCTAATATCATACATTGCTTATACCAGGCTAACATATGTATCATAAAAGCTCAGGAATACAAGGTGGACATAAAGTTGCTATCCGCAAACAGAGTTGTAAAACTTCTCGTGAACTGAAAGCTATCTGTATACTACCTAGGATAAATTGAGGATACTTGATATGAATCTTGGCCAACAGTAGTTAACTGATATTGGAAGAAGCTAACTAATATTGATACCTTTACATTTAGCAAGTCGAAGGATATCTTGCAAAGACCTTGGAATGGGAGACTGTCAAGGATGGCTGTTTAAGAGGAAAGACCACAAGCAACTACTCAGTGGACCAAAATGGATCAAGAGGTGGTGTGTTTTGAAAAATCGAAACTTTTACTGGTACAAAGATAAGGATGTAAGTATAAATACTCAGTTAAGTAGCACCAGAATTTTATGGCGTGGTTCGATTTCATTTTTTGTGCTCTTGGATAAATCTCCAGGATGAGAAAGCTGAAGGATTGATCTACTTGCCTGCATTCACAGTCTCGCCAGCTGCGGAAATCAAATCCAAGAAATTGTTAGTATTTTGGCTTCAATAATTAAAACTTTACAGCTATAGACTTTGAAGTTAATTAAACTAACCTGACACTTTTGTTTTAGTGCATTTAAGGTGCATCATACTGGGACAGCATTTTATTATGCAAGTGACAGTCAGCAGGACATGTCAAAGTAATCACTGATTTGGTTGTATTCAACATGCTTTTTTTTAAAAGCTGATATAATATGAAATCCTTTTTTTAATTAAATATAGATGGATGAACAAAATGGGGTTAGCGGCAATTGCTTATGATGAAACGGAGATTTCATCCGCAAATGTTTCTCCGACCGCCACTCCAACGTCAATGCTAGAGAGTGAGTGTTCTATAATTTACCTGGTATTTGCCTAAATAGCATAATTTATACCTTCCTAGAAGGCTATTTATTTGAAAATATTAATTTAAAAATTTTTTTTTATCCAGATATTTACTACAGCGAGACGGAAGATGATGGCGACGAGACTCTTACTGACAGTGGAATAACAGAATCAGAAGACTCGACGCCATCATTGCCTACAGAACCAGGGTATGTGTTTTTTTTGTTTGTTTTTGTAGGCTTTGTTAGTTTCGCTGGTGTGAGAGGTGTCTGATTCGGAGGTTGAAACACAGGGTGACAAATATCAATTTCAAAATGTGTTAATATTAGTTGTGAGTGAGGTGATGTCTTGTGACAATATATAAGGCCACTTCTTAAAAATAAATTTTTATACGCTTTATATTAGCTTCACTTATGAGAGTGAGTGAGCTAGGTATTGAACAGCCATCTACAGGCGTTTATGAGAATATACTGTATAGTATAGTCCAGGGGTGGCAAAACTTCCTTAATGTAGGAGCCACATAGAAAAATTTTAAATGTTTGAGAGCCACACTACAGGAACAAAATTTACACACGTTTTTATTATCACATACACATCATATTAATGACGTTAAATTTCTTGAAACTGTCCGCTCCCACCATCCTGAGATTTTTTCTTATTTTCCTTTAGTATTAACTTTGATGAAAAGATCAAATCGAGCCACCCCTCTTATAGTCCAATGTACCAAAAATCGCATACAGCAAGAACCGCATAAATTGAAACTTGCAGAAATCAAAAATGGAATTACTCAAAACTTGCATAAATCGAATATTAAATTACTTAAAGTTCTCATATAGTGAAACTACAGTATATATATATAAAGTATTTCTAATATACTTGTTCATATTTTTATAAAGATTAAGTTCTGCGGAGTGCTGTCTTGTATACTAAATTTTTTTCTGCTTATTATTTTGTGTTTAAAATGAAGTATACATGATTGACTTTTAGAATTCCAAATCTGGTGCTTCCAAAATCGGAAAACGGATCGCTTCAAGACTGCTCCGTTTCCCCTGCAACTTCGGCCATTAGCACTAACACTGTTTTCACGGACAGTCTGCCGTCCTGTTGCGAAAGTGGTTCGGCCGAGCTGAACTCGGATTGCTGCAAAAGCAACAACACGCTGCCAAAGTGTTCCCCAGGGACCGCTCGAAAGTTTCTGTCGCCCGCCATCGAGTCTGTAGATATGCTTCGCAAAGCAAACAGCTGCGACTATCACGTTGATAAGCTTGGAGGCCATTCTTTGTTGGAATCGTACAAGGATAAACGCAAAACCTCTGACGGTGCTTTATACATTCATCAGTCACGATTGTACAATGCCGATCGCAAGATGTCTGTCCCATCAAAGAAGATGTCACTATACGACCGATTTCCCGTTTCAACGAACATCTCTAGCATCAGTCTGCGGAGTGTAAAAAGCAACGCTTCCCCTTCATCTTCCATGATGTCGGTGTCTTCAGCCAATTCCGAAATGTCCGAGAAACCAAAGAGTTATCGGCGTTCTTATTTCAGAAGGGACACAAGCGTGAGAAATCCATCGGAAGAGAAACTTTTCACCTCAGCAAACCTTTCTCCCGCTTTCGAAATGAACTTGGACTCTTCTTCGGTGATCGCTGGAGAACCGGAGTTGCCAACTAATTTCCGCCTCTCAAAACCTGCCGGCTACTTCAGCAAGGTGTCGCCACGAGCTTTGAAAAAAATCAGTAGTCAATCAAGAAGCGAGAAAAAACGCAAGTCGCGCACAACAATGTGGTTCGATGAAGAGTTTGACTACGCGTCGGAGTTTCTCAACAGTCAGGAAAGGACTTCAAAATTCACAACGTCCGCGGCGCAGACGGACTTGCATTGCATTCCTAAGCCTTCCAGCATATCAACATTTGGAGTTCGTCACTTTGGCAGTGCGCAGCGGAAGATCAGTGCTCGTCTTCGGGGTCAGTCCAAGTCCGCGACGTGGAATTCGCGGCATTCGCAGAGCGTCAGCAGTTTGTTCTGGGACGACAAGCGAGGAATGACATATGACTCTCGCTGGAACTCGATGCCTAGTGAAAAATACTACCAGACGAAGCTAACCGTCCAGATATCTGGCGGAAGTGGCGATGGGGAAGAAAACCAGTCAAAGATGCCGTTAAAGCCGGCGATGGGGGTTTCCATGATTGGTAAACAACGACGCAGTTCCACCCAATCCGAACGAGTGACGGACGGTAAATTGCCGTCGATGGGTGTTCCGGTCTCTTTGTCGGTGACATCCCAGGGAACACAGACAGACAGTGGTATGTTGATTTTAAATATTATATCAATTATTGGTGGTGTGGTATCGTCATTCGTTTGTAGGTTTTTAACTGCGAAGTTTCTTATGATGCTTGAAAGTCGATGACGTGCCGTAAAGAGTTTTTGGATCTAATCCTTCAACTAATTAAAACAACTAACACTGGCAATTAAAATAACTACTACAGGCCGAAGTACTGACGAATATGAAGAGTCACGATAACAGAAATAGTGTGGGTTTTCTACACCAATTGAAATTCATGGAACTGATTCAATTCACAAGTTTCGAAATCTTAATTTTTACTGATGTCATATACATTTTAACATCATGGCATGGGCCCTTTTATGAAGGCATAACATTTTTTTAGTATACGCTATGATTTGTAATTTTGATACTTGTGGCACTATAGGTCTAGTTGTTTTTAAATAACTTAAACTGTTTTTCTGGTGTCTATGCGTAGGCCAGTTTAGGTTAAAAAATTAAGTGTTTTTTTGTAATTAACCTAAACTAGTATCCATATCCCTAGGGAAACGGTTCAGATTAGTTAAAACAACAATTACTATAGTTAAAGTCAGGCTAAAAAATCAACGTTAAATCATTTAGGAGACCGACTGACACCTCGTATTCTGCCACTAGTGGAAAGTAGTCCTTACTTTTTCAACAATCCCAAGCTAACTTAAAGTCTGTAAGGATACAAAATTTAAGGCATACTCGGTCTCCGATTGGTGCTCAGCCCATAACTGATTCAATGCTGCTCTTTTAGCTTGACTTTAAGTATAGCACTACAAGCCTGTTGCCCAGTGCAAACCCACAAGTACTGTACATTTTTTTCTGGTCAGTAGACCTTTTTAATTTATTAAAAAGCAAATGGTAATTATTAATACTGTGGAATCCGGTTATTATGATCACTTTGGAACTAGTACCTTTTGATAATAATAACCGGCTGATAACATTAAACAATGGATAAAAAAACATTAATCACTGTTTTGGGATCGATTGATTGATACAAGAGCTGATTGAACTGTGATTAAAATAACTGGATTTCACTGTAGCTATTATTTAAACAAACAAATTTTGGGCAACAAAAATTGGATAATCAAGATATTACTATACATATACCCAAGAAGAAAATTCGTTTGCCACGATGCTGATGTGCCTATAATTTCTGTAGAATTATGATGTCAAGTTCTTCTCTCTCCCTGACTCTTCATATAACATGAACGAAGGACCAATAATAAACCTGATTAAGGAAAAGATTATTTTTCTACTGTTGGTGAAATGCTCAAATGAACTTGAATTGAAACTCCCATATGTTAAGTCATACGTTAGTAGGTGCATAATTGTGCTAATGGAGCACTAAATCACTGCTTTGTTTGGTTTGGATGAGCATGATTATACGCCTACTTACGTATGCTTTTATAAACAATATACAAGCCTAATTCAACATATTCCAGGGGTTCTCAACCTGTGGTAAATACTGTATATATCAAGGTGCTATGTATATGTCAAAAAATACATTGTTTGAAGAAAATATTTCAATGTTGTTCCAGTAACAAAGTGGCTGCACTCAGGGCTAGTGCCGGAATTTTTCACCTTAAGCAAAACAAGCACCCCCCCATTGTGAACGTCGATTTTCAAAAACAAATGTCATGTAGAAAAATAATTCTATTGGAGTGAGAAGATGAAAATAGCAAAGTAATTAAATACTTTATCAACTATTTTTTTGTCATCTTTAACGGTCAGTATTGTGGTGGCCCTGTGAAGCCCTGGTGCATTAGCTTTACATCATGAAATACTTTTATTGTGGTACAGTGAATGCATTTGTCAGATTTGTTTAAATGGTGCAATGTTTCAAACCGTTGAGAACCCTTGTTATAGATTCATAGTACATAACTATTTTTATTAACAAACAAAATTCTTTATCAGTATTTTGGCCAAATCACTGTGTATATTCCTACTATTCTAATATGTGGATCATTCTTTGTGTTGTTAACACTTGCTACTCTTTGGAACAAACTTTTAACCGGCTATTGGGTTTTTAATGGTATAACAACATAACATGGTTTCACTAATCCTATTAACAAGACCCTAACCAATGGAATAATAACAGCATGTAATTTGTGATTATTTCATTATTTTGGTTTTTCATGGCTTGGACTTTTTAACTGCATGACCTATTTTTCTTTCATCCTTGTTTTTCAAGATGATGAGTTGACCTGTATGTTTGCATCTCTGAGCTCTAACGATTTAATGTACGATGTAAACTATCGACGCAAAAGTGTCTTCGAAATACAACGCAATGAACATATGTTGCTTCTCCAGTCGTTGGAAAACAAACTCAAAGTACGTATATCAAACATGATTTGTGTTGTATTTTAATGTTTAATAGGTATTAACTGCTATCTCAAATGATATCCATGTTTTTGGATAAGTCATTGATACTTGTGAAATTTATACCAGTTTGTATGGTCGGATGTCAGATTGAGACATGGAGCAGGTTTATTATATGCATGTATTATGTATTCTATCTGGACGTAGAGAATTTTGGTGTATTTCTACCTGAATGTTTAGCCAATGTAATTATCTATATCAACGTTTCCCAATTTGTTTTGGCCACAGAATTTTTCTAGTGTTTTCAACATACAATAATATCAAAAAAGTGAATGCAAAACAATAAAACTGAATTGTTGACGCACAAGCCAAATGTCACGATCTGTCATGTCTCTCCGACTTTGTTTAATCAGTGATTTTTCCGATGTCAATGTCTGTACCATGTGACCAACCACCTTTGTAATTGGTTGGTAGGTAGGTCATGTCTTTTGCAGTTTAACCAATCATAAAGCAGTTTGATCACGTGGTACGGCCATACTGATATCCGAAAAATGACTGATCTGACAATGTCAGAGAAACATTACTGATAGTGACATTTGCTCTCTCTCTAGAGTAACTTTGTCCCCATTTGCCCTTAAATTGGCTTGAGAAAATCAAGCATAGTTTAAAGCATACATATGACATACTTTGCTACCAATCTTAGTCAAATATGCCCAAGCTTGGTAGCCTATGTTGAGGTCAATCTAACTTCTATGTAGGTTTTTGGAGACGATAGATTTTCATGGTAGCTTAATTAATAAACTTGTTTGTTCCCATGGGCTGAATTTTATAATGAGTGCCAGCTAGTTCTTAATAATGCATATAATTCTGCAACTCAACCTCCAACTTTCACTGCATATTAAAATGTTTCATTGTTAATGTAATATTGTATGAAAAGTTGCAGTAGAATTTGCTTAAAATTTCACACAAGAACTATTGTACAAACCATGGAATTGTTGATAAAAATCCCATATTCTCGTTGCTTTGCAGTGATTTCAGTTGTCCTGAAATCACCAACTCAAACCGTACGTTTGGCCCATTGGTGTAATGCAGATCCTGATATCACAAAGGCCCCGGCTGAAATCAGCCAACCAGGTATCATTGAAAGGGTGCAACAGTCCCAGATAAGATGTGTTCAAGCCTGCACTGACTACAATGGAGGGCATTTTGAACATTTATTGTGACAAATATCACCAGTGACAACAAGTTACAGTGTACAGCACAAGCAAGGGGCTACACTACATTACACCAGTGGGTCAACTCTAAGGTTATGATCTGTAACTAGGCTCATATGACCTTTTTTGTTTGTTTTTCACCTGCCTGCCATCCGTTCAAGTTTTGTGGGGAAGTTACGAATCATGCTGTATTATATATCTAGTCCCTAAAAAAATCTTAACCTTTTATATAATATGAAAACCCAACATATGAAAAAAGCTAACTTGCTGATTGTGAAATAACCTAAACCATTTGTTTTCTTTGTAACTTAGAACAAAATGTAATAAATTAAATCTCCAAATAAGAAAGATTGTTGGAAACGTTTTACATCATATGTCAAAAGTAATATCAGCTGAATGACACCTCGTTTTGGTTTGCAAAAATTTGGACTTTTCATGGCATTTTTCATTTTTCCAGAGAATGCTGGATTGCCTCCTCGGTTTGACAAAAAAATTTCAAGAATCAATTTCTTTCAGATAGTTCTAAGGTTAAAGTAAACAAATGTTTACTTTGCACCACTATGTACATCACTTAAGTGGGGGCCGTCTGTACACGCTAAGCAAATTCTACTGCAATCGGATTGATTTACACCATCACTGAGTATGTTGAGAAAATCTTAACTGGTCGATGATCTATTTTTTCATAAAAATGCAGGCTAAAGAAGATGATCTGAAAGCTATCGATGCCCTTCTCGACGCCTCAACTATCGATTCAGAAACACTTCGAGATTGGCTGGTAAATTATGGTCACTTGTGCCAAATGGAACAAACAACGCCAACAGTCGAAGTCACCGAAAGCCAATGAACAATGTATTATTTCGTGTAAGTCTCTTTTTTTAAATGGACGTCCTTAAATCCTACTCAAAATTTTTAATCAACTTTTCCCTGAACCAGCCTCACAAACCAACCGTGTTTCTTTTGTAATGTATTTTTCTGGATCTTTTTCGACATCTTTTTTTGTCTCTTTATAATTCAAACTTTGACCAAACTCAACGACTATTTGGCTGCCTTGCAACCCTCGATACATGTAACATGTTTATATTATACCATTTTTTTTGTATTCATGTCAATGTCTGATGCGATTTTTAAGCATTCAATCATTTTGATAATATTTATGCATTTAAAAAACAAACTAGTGCCAAGTAGATACTGACCAAATAATTTAGAGAGTAAAGTGCGTAGATGTAGCATTTCTCCAGTCGTGGCATAATGCTGTACATAGTTAATTTAATCTCCATATATACCAAAGACGATTGTAATGCAACTACAGCTTTTGAATATGTTAAAGACAATTAAAGACATGCTTATATCTGTACTAGTTTATTTCAGTGTTCTGGATTCAAAACTTGTAAAAAAAGTAAAAACGTTTCTTGTCCAATACGCATTTAACCAGTGAAAAAAAAAGTCATTGCTAACATGCCAGCGTTTTTTTTATTATATATGTATAAAATAATATTTGTGACCAATTTTTGTAGTTCAGGAATTGATAATAAAATTATCATGTCCATGTTTGAAACTTTGCTTGTTGATGCCAAATAATGCTAAATAAAACAAGGGTCTGGTTATGACAGTCTTGATATATGATAAAGTAACCAACGAATACAAACCAGTCCAAAGACCCATTGACAACACTTTGTAGAGGCAACTCTTGGTATACCAATTACAGTGAAACTCTAAAGGACCATTTGTAGCACAACTTTTGTAGTATTAATACAAATAGATTTGGTCAATATACGAATTGTAAATTTTTTTTATGATTCAAGTTGGAGAATAGCTTTAAGTACGTATTACTGTAAGACAGGGGCGGAGCGCACCTTCTGGCCAAGGGGGGAAGCTTTTTATATTGCTAGATTTTTAATAAGCTTATATATATTTCTTATAATAACGATAAAGCAAAAAGATATACCTT